>JBBDGP010003457.1:1207500-1240000 GCA_037952835.1 Lithobates septentrionalis | reverse complement strand
GTGAATCCAGCCTTTTAGTGTTTTAGGCCCCCGTTCACACGTGAGCGATTTTTCTGCTTGAAGCTTGTAGCTCTAACACACTCAGCAAGCCAAATCCTATTTATTTCAATGGCCCCTATTCAGAAATAAGCGTTCTGTCGCCTGAGGCAAAACGTGCGTCGCTCAGATAAGTACATTAACCTCTTTTTGGCAGATTACAAGAGGTTTTGGCCCCTAAGGCCTGGTTCACACCTATGCATTTTTTTTAGTGTGTTTTCAGTTTTGCAGAAACACACTACAGTCCATTTAACCTGGTTTCCTATGGATGTCGTTCACATCTGTGCGTTTTATGGAAAGGGCCAGGGACTTTTTTTTCTGGTTCCATAGACTTCAATGGATGAAAAGTGTGTATTGAAAAACGCAAAATGCACCTGAAATATGCAAACTGCAACCTGCCTAGCGTTTTACGAGCATTTTGTCCCTTGTCTTCTGCTCAAACAGCAGCTCTTCATCCCTAATTTTCTCTCCCTCTCCTCTCCCTAGTGATGTCTGTTGGCTAAACAAAAATGACTGAAGCTTTAAAAACGCTTGTAAAAAGCTGCAAAAACGCTTTTAAAAATGCCCAAAAAGCGCCAGTAAATTGCTACGCTCTAATGAGAACGGGTCCTATGATGTGTGGGCTCCTAGCTTCATGTCACTGTTTTTCGGTGGTTTGCATTTCTGTCCTACCTGGGCCGATGTTTCATATGGTCTTGCTGATTTGTAAACCCGCTGTACACTTTGTCTGCTGTCATTGCAGAATGTGACCTCTGTACTATTTTCTTATTTGATAAATAAAGAATAGACAAAAAAAAGTTAAGTACCGCTCATTCTGTCCCCCCCCCCCCCCCCAGCCTGTATCTGAGCTGCAGAACTTCTGGGGGGGGGGGGGGGGGGTACGTTTTTTTGGCACTCCCACTTCCGCAATTCTCACTTAGGCAAGAATGATGTCATTTGGACATCTTTTCGGAGGCGGTTGACAGACAATATGGAGGTGACGTGACGCCTCCTCAGTGCCTTTTTAACCTTGTGATTGCCGCACAAACAAGCTGCAGCTTTGTGCTTTGCATGCGTTTGTGGCTCTTCCCTGTTCTCTTGAATGGGTCACGGTCAGCAGGCTTACTGGCTGACAGGAGTGATAGGTTTTGCCACAAAAAGACCCAAAGTATAATGACACCCCCATCCGCTGCCTTTGCAGCTTAATTGCTTGCCGACCCCCTCATGTAGGAGTACAGCCGCAAAGTGGCTCTCCTGTGCTGGGTCACATATCTAGTATCGTGATCCAAAACTTCCGGGTAGGGGGCACGAGCATGCGCTCTGCCGGCGGTGCTGTGATTAGTCACAGCACAAGCCGATCAGCAGGTACCAGCCAATTATTGACCGCCGGCACCCGCTGGTCGGCAAAGAGGATGACAGGAGAGAGCTCTATGAATGTAAACAACACAGAGCTCTGTCCTGTCAGCGGGGATGTGCCGGTTTTTGTTTCCCTGTAAATCAGGGAATAAAATCCAGCACATTCCTTAGTAAAATCAGCACACAATGAATGCACCAAGCACCGTTAGGCACACATTTAACCCCTTGATTGCCCTAGATGTTAACCCCTTCCCAGCCAGTGTTATTAGTACAGTGACAGTGCATATTTTTAGCACTGATCACTATATTAGTGTCACTGGTTCCCAAAAAGTGTCAGATTGTCCGCCATGCTATCACAGTTCCACTATAAGTCGCTGATCGCCGCCATTACTAGTATAAAAAAATAAATTAATAAAAATGTTAGTATATATCCCATAGTTTGTAGACGCTATAACTTTCACGCAAACCAATCAATATACGCTTATTTGGGCTTTTTTTTACTAAAAACATAGCAGAATACAATACATATTGGCCTAAATTCATAAAGAAATTTGATTTTTTTTTTACATTTTTTTTACTGGATATGTTTTATAGCAGAAAGTAAAAAATATATATATTTTTTTCAAAATGTTTGTTCTTTGTTTAGTTTATAGTGCGAAAAAAAAAATCAAATACCACCAAAAGAAAGCTCTATTTGTGGGGAAAAAAAATGCTATGAATTTAATTTATGTACAGCATTGCCTGTATGACCACGCAATTGTTAGTTAAAGTAACCAAAATACATGCCAAAATACAAAAAATAAGCTGGTCTTGAAGGGGGGTAAATCTTCCGCAGGTCAAGTAGTTAAAGTAGAGGGGCAGTTGGGGGGAACAGCTCAACTGTGTGTTTTTTTTTTAATGCCCCGAACTACAGGTCTAAACAAACCCTAAATGTTATGGAGTTAAAAAAAAAAAAAAATCAGCAAAGAAATTATAGCTAACAGGGTTAATTTTATTATTATTATTATTTCAGGTACTTATATAGCGCCATCAATTTAGGCAGCGCTTTACATATACATTGTACATTCACATCAGTCCCTACCCTCAAGGAGCTTACAATCTAAGGTCCCTAACTCACATTCATACATACTAGGGACAATTTAGACAGGAGCCAATTAACCTACCAGCATGTCTTTGGAGTGTGGGAGGAAACCGGAGTACCCGGAGGAAACCCACGCAGGCACAGGGAGAACATGCAAACTCCAGGCAGGTAATTTGGGCCTATTAGGTTTACATAAGGTTTAATAAGGTGTCAGCTGGAAAACATTATTTCTTACTTCAACTGACATTATATACATTTAATTAAAGGTAACTCCTTTCATTATTATATGAAATAATAAGAGTAAATATTAAAGCGGGGGTTCACCCACACCGCCAAAAAAAAATATATTAAAAGCCAGCAGCTACAAATACTGCAGCTGCTGACTTTTAATACATGGCCACTTACCTGTCCCAGGGTCCAGCGATGTCGGCAGAGAACCCGCTCGGTTCTCGGCAGCTGCCGCCGCCATCCTAGGTGAGGAAATCAGGAAGTGAAGCGTTGCGGCTTCACTTCCCGGTTCCCTACTGCGCATGCGCGAGTCGCGCTGCGCGTCCCAAGTGGTCCCCGCTCTCTCCTGGGAGCTGTGTGTTCCCAGGAGACAGCGCGGTGGGGACGGGAAGAGGCGTAGACCCCCATGGGAGTCTATGCCGGAAGTGGGTGCAAATACCTGTCTTAGACCGGTATCTGCACCCCCCTCCCCCCTGAAAGGTGCCAAATGTGACACCGGAGGGGGGGAGGGTTCCGAAAAGCGGAAGTTCCATTTTTGTGTGGAACTCCGCTTTAAGTAATAACTTGACTTTGTATTCTTCTGAATCACCTCTGAGCAGTGTTTACAAACAATGCTCCATTCATTCGCAGGGATATTTAATTTTAGATTTATGGATTTGTTTCCATTTATATTTATAAATTATGTTGCATACAGAGAATACAATGAAAAAAGTACCCTTTGTACAATTGGAACGCACCACATTCTCTATTACCGGGATTCTGAAATATCTCACAGGTTTTCATCTTCTTCTGAGAACACATTACATCTCACAATTGTAAATACTTATAAAAACTTTCTTTAGGTATTGAAAACTTTTCCTGCAGGTGATGAAATGATTTTAGGAAAGCATTGCAATACTGTATATTTGCTCACATCTTAAAATGCCCTGTTGTTTCCAGAGGGCAAATCCCCCCCCAACTTTGCCACTTCCCTATACATATACTGTAGTTACCCTAAATAGGTGTAACCTATTATTTCCTTAACCAATCTCTATTTTTTTTTTTTAAACAATTGAAAAATACAGGCACCATACAGGGAATAGAGAATCCTCTTCTCTAGTGCCTTTCATAGGTCTGCCTCTCTCACACATGTACTTATCAACTGATATAGAGGGTGGATCCCCTTCAAACAGCCCACACCTCCATATATAATACATTCATTGACTGGGGATAGCTATATCTCTCTCATCATTTGGATGCTGTAATGTTTCTATACTCAATCTGTTTTTTCCAATCCTTATAGGATCTTTAAAGATACTTATTTATTCTAAAGGTAATATTTGCAATCCACACCAGTAAGTTACAAGGTACATATAATATTAAAGTCATCCATATAACTTTTTGTAAGATTAGACCTGCCAGCTGTAGACACAGGTTGGTTTACTAAAGGCAAATAGACTGTGCACTTTGCAAAGTGCAGTTGCACTCTAATGCCGCATACACACGATCGGACTTCTCGTCGGAAAAAAATATGACGACTTTTCCGACGGGATTCCGCTCACGCTTGCCTTGCATACACACGGTCACGCAAAAGTTCGCTGAACTTACGACCGCCAAGAACGCGGTGACGTACAACACTACGACGAGCCGAGAAAATGAAGTTCAGTGCTTCCGAGCATGCGTCGAATTGTTTCCGAGCATGCGTAGGAATTTTGCGCGTCGGAATTGCCACAGACGATCGCATTTTCGGATAGGAACTTTTCCTGACCGAAAAAATTGAGAGCATGCTCTCGATCTTTTGCTGGCTGGAATTCGGCCAGCAAAAGTCCGATGTACACAGTCGCATTTTCGAACAAAAAAATTCTCATTGGTCTTTTGCGGGCTAAATTTCGGATCGTGTGTACGCGGCATAAGGCCTTTTTCTCATGGGCGCTCCGATCAGGTCCGCCTGATCAGGCGCTTCATGCAACTCTATGGAGCAGCAGATGTCAGCGGTGACATGTCCGCTGACATCCACCGGTATCCAATCCGATCCGGTCTGGTGGATGGGATCTGATAAAAATGGACAGGCGACCTGTTTTCATCAGATCTCCTATAGAGGACAGCGGGGCTCTGACGGGCCCATCTCTGCACAGTGAGCGGAGATGGACCTATCATCTGCCTGCTCAGTGGAGATCAGCAGATCGATCCCCCGCTGAGCAAAGCGGAGTGCGTCAGGCAGAAAGCCCGTGTGAAAGGACGCTAAGTACAGTTGCTCCAGAGCTTAGTAAATGAGGTAAAGCTTTACTTTGCAAAGAGAACCCAATCACGTGCAAAAAAAAAAAAAATGCATTTTTCCTTGCACATGATTGGATGATGGACGTCAGCAGAGCTTCCCCTCATTTAGTAAGCTCTGGTGCAACTCCTCTTGCAGAGTGCAACTGCACTTTACAAAGTGCACAGCCTATTTGTCTTTAGTAAATAACCCCAGGGAGTTTACACCATGCCTGAAATGTGGCATCAAGTAGATCTACATGCAGTATACGTTTTAGGGTTTGTAGAAATTGTTACTCCTAAATATAAACATTAAAAAAAAATAAAAAAAACCATCTCAATGGAAGTGACAGAGTTGGGTTTTATCTTCTATACATTAACAATGCAGACATACTTCATTTAATAAATAATTTAGAAAAAGTCTTTTCTACAGAGTGGCTTGTATCGCCTTAAAAAAAGAACATATTCCGCATATGACACTTTTCTTTTATAGGACCTCGTTGTTTATCCTTTTTATTGAGGCAATCCTGCATTAAATGGTTGTTTCTCGGTAAACCGTTGAAGAAAGGGAGTTTTACGGCACAGTATATATGGTACACATTTATAATGATCATATCCTACAAAAGCTTCAGCTGAATTCTACTAAACCTGGCCTTGTTTTACCTTTTTCCTCAGTAAGTTATAGGAGCAATATTTGGATTATTGAACATAACACCTCCTGCTGTGAGAACACAAACATGCATCATCCACACCTACAATATATACCAACTGCGCAGATATTGCTTCGAAATGAAATGCTCGTTCCAAAAAATAATTTATCTTTTGCACCTACTTTGCACCTTCTTTTTATCTTTAGGCTGGGTTCACACCTATGTGAGGGTTTCCCCGCATCTAATTCGCATAGCAGGAGAATGTGACTGGTCATATCTCCGTTGCGACTGCGGAGCGCACTGCACAGAAACGCTGTGCGTCTTTGGCTCCGTTTCAGGACCGAATTCAGGCATAGATTCGGCCCTGATTCGGCCCTGAAAACGGGGAAGGGGATGCACAGCGCTCCTGTGCGATCCGCAGCGGCTTCCAGTGTGAACCGAGCCTTTATATGGAAAATTCTTCACCATCTTCCTAAACTGCCAGTATATTATCAGGATAGTAGATTATAATGGATTTGAGTCATTTATTTTAACTGTTTTTTAAAAATGTAACAAATGTTTGCTTGTTTTTTTTTTTTTACTTTTACTTTTTTTTATGTATGCAATTTTGGTTTACAACAAATGCACAATAAAGGATTTCCAGGGGACTATGGGATCACTAAAAAGACCACACAGCAGTAGCCATCTCTTTTCAAGCAGACTGGTTAATATGAAGCTATCCGATAAGAAACCAATAACTTCCTTTGTGTTTGTAAACTTCAGACTGAGCTATTGAGCTCTGTAAATCTCACACACCTTTATCAGCTGCAGCCTCCCACACTGTTTACAATCTCAGTGGGAAAATCGACTTAGACATTGAAGTGATACTCCTGTAGGAAAACTAGTACAGCTTTATTGAACTATATGGTGGAGTAGATTTCGGCACCAAGTATGTAAAGACCATGGTTGGGGAGGGGAGGGCGGGTGCTATGGAGAGGTATGTACTGTATATTCTGGGGTGGTTTTAGTTCTTAGTTAGATCAGTTTTTTTATGCAGTGCATAGATCTAAATGGAGAATAAATGGGCTGCTTAATGCAACAGTACTGCCCATTAGTTACTGCATTGTACTGGAGAAAAAAGACCTTTATAAAAGCCAAATTATTTCTACACATAACACCTTACACTGTTTTTGGTCTTGTGCGAGAGAGCTAATGGACAATCTGCTGTTGTGATTGAAATCTCCAGGAGTTATACGAAACATGTGAGCGATTGATCGCTCTGCTGCCCACCTAAATCCAAAAGTTCAGTTTTTGTTGTATTTACACCTATTCTTTTTTACTTGTGATTTGTGCCAGTCTAAGAGGCTACATAAGTATGCAAGATTCTATTTCATTGTATGTGTCAAGTTGTCCTCTAATGGCCTATTAAGAATCTTGTAAACTTAACACCTTGTAAATTATCCATGTGCAAATGTGTTCTGAAGTTGTTTACCGGTCATGGGATTGTTGTATTTATACAGCACATGCCTGGTATGCCATTCAGTGTATTCATACAGTGCATGTCTTATCGGGGCCATCCTAATACCTGGCCCTGATAAACTGCAACCAATGCAGACATCTGCAGTTCTGCATCAAGGCAGCTAGTCTGACTGTATACAGAAAGCTGTGCCCCCCCCCCCCCCCCCATAGAGCAGGGGACTTTCTAAACAAAGCACCAGTTTACTGTCCTTCAAATTTTAGGGGGGGGGGGGCGGACTGTGCCTAGTGGGAGTAAAAAATGCCCCATCTTTGGTATTATTGGGAGAAATAGTTGATGTCTGCGGGAGGAATAGTGCCCCACTGTTGGTGTCAATGGAAGGAATTATGCCCCATCATTGGTGTCAGTGGAAGGTATTATACCCCATTATTTGGGTCAGTGGGAGGAATAGTGGCCCATTGTTGGTAACAGTGGCAGTAATTATGCCCCGTCGTTGGTGTCAATGGGAGGAATTGTGCCCCAATTGTTGGTATCAGTAGAAGAAATTATGCCCCATTGTTGTCAGTGGGATGAATAGTGTCCCATTGTTGTTGTTGTCAGTGGGATGAATAGTGTCCCATTGTTGTTGTCAGTGGAAGGAATTATGTCCCATTGTTGTCAGTGGGATGAATAGTGTCCCATTGTTGTTGTTGTCAGTGGGATGAATAGTGTCCCATTGTTGTTGTCAGTGGAAGGAATTATGTCCCATTGTTGTCAGTGGGATGAATAGTGTCCCTTTGTTGTTGTTGTCAGTGGAAGGAATTATGCCCCATTATTGGGGTCAGTGGCAGGAATTATGCCCCATCGTTGGTGTCAGTGGAAGGAATTATGCCCCATTATTGGGGTCAGTGGCAGGAATTATGCCCCATCGTTGGTGTCAGTGGAAGGAATTATGCCCCATTGTTGGTTTCAATGGCAGGAATAATGTCTCCAGGGCCGGAGTTAAGCAAAGAGCTGCATCTGGTCTAGGACAGCAATTTAGGGACCACTACCATATAGGCTACAGAGACCTGACTCCCTGCTGTCTAAGAAGACATATGTACAAAGCATGTGAAGCTCTGCATGTATGACGCCTGTGTAAGTTACACCTTACAGAATTCCTTGTCACTGACCAATCATTCAAAAATCGCAGTTTTTGGACAAATATTTAATGCCTTCACCTGGAATGCTTGTACAAATGTTAACTTGTGTTTATGTATATTTGGATGATATAAGTAGCCCTTTAACATATTTCAGCTGAATAATTCTTGTTTTAGTCTGATAAGCCAATATAACTATGAAACCGCAGGCTGAGCGACTTAGGCCACAAAACTTACAGGCTGAGGAATTTTATTGCCCTCATCAATAACTTTCAGCCAAGGACGCAGATAGATATGTTACAGCTTTCTAAAATAGTGTCTAATCACCAACTTGTTTCAAAACACTGAGCTTTATTTAATAACATCTGCAAAGAGCAATGGTGTGCAATAGCCCAAAGGTAAGAATCACTCGTCAAATGTCAAGACTGGGTCCACTAAATGCCATAAAGAGAATTACTGATCGCATACTGCAGGAAACAGTGCCGTTTTTGCTAAAATAAGTTCAAGTTTAACTCCTGGGGAAAGACTGATTCTTCCATTCAGACACACTGCGAGGCAAGGGTTAAATGCTGGTTTATGTGCAGGGTACCAGTAGCAAGGAGTTTTATTTAACTCATTCCTCACTCCCATAGGCTCCTTCCATGCCATGTGACCAGCCCACACGGCCTTTTCTCTAATGCCGCGTACACACGAGCGGACTTGCCAACGGGCTAAACTCCGTCGGAAAGATTTAGAACATGTTCTATATCTGAGTCTGTCGGAAATGCCAACAGAAAAAGTCCGATGGGGCATACACACGGTCGGAATGTCCGACCAAAAGCTCCCATCTGACTTTTTCTGTCGGGAAGTCCGGCCGTGTGTGTACGCGGCATTAGGGGTTCCAGCAGTCACAGGCACACTGACTGTGAAGTACAATGCAGGGCCAATCGTACAGAAGAGTCACCTTCGGGACACCACATTGTACGCGCATGCACAGAGCATCAGTATTTACGTGAGTACAGTAGCAATCAGCAATTCACTTCAATGGCTGGCTGTACTCCCCACCGGGGGGCCGTCTTAATAGCATCATGGGCCCCTGGGCAAAGTAGTACAGAACAGAAGAGTCACCTTCAGGAAACTACAGCACATTGTAGCACATGCACAGAGCATCAGTGTTTACACGAGTACAGGAGAATTCACCAATTCACTTCAATGGCTGACTGTACTCCCCACTAGGGCCGTCTTAATAGCATCATGGGCCCCTGGCAAAGTAATACACTGGGGCCCCTACCAGCCTGCCCCAATTTATGCATCTATTCTCAAGAATAAAAAGCAGCAGCAGTACTAGTAAGATGCTCTGCCTTGGGGACTCTTCTTAACCTCTGCAAAGCCCTGAAAGAGCACCAGAAACAGCGGTGGGTGGGTGGGGGGGGGGGGGGGTACTATACTAATATTAGTATACTAGTAGGGGGGGGGGAGAATGTAGAGGGGGGGAGTAATGTCATTCCAATTATAGATTTAGCACTGTGATGGTTTGCTGCTGTACCTGCAACCCAGATTCTGGGATGCCTCCTGGGACACGGCCATCCTGGGACGGCCTAGTTAAAAGCGTGACTATCCCAGTAAATCCGGGACAGTTGGAAAGTATGATGTTACACTATCATGGGTCCCACATGTACCTGGGGCCCCTGGGCAGTGCCAATGCATTAAGACAGCCCTGCTCCCCACACACAGGAAAACAATGGGGGTTGATTTACTAAAACTGGAGAGTGCAAAATCTGGTGTAGCTGTGCATGGTAGCCAATGAACTTCTAACTTCAGCTTGTTCAATTAAGCTTTGACAAAACAAAACCTGGAAGCTGATTGGTTTCTATGCGGAGCTGCACCAGATTTTGCACTCTCCAGTCTTAGTAAATCAACACCTAATGCGTTTTTTACACTATTCATATTTACTACCTAATTACGTCCATGTTTATGAGGCCTTAAAGTGCTCTTTAATGTATGCAAACATACATACGTACTCATAGAATATTCTATTGCAGCCCTAGGTTTATTTGTTTCACATTTGTAAGCCTTCGTCTAAAAATGTCACAACCAGAAAGGGATAAAAAATGAGGTCCATTGTCAGCAGCTTACAATTCCCCATCAGAAAGAAGAATGGGTAGTGTGGTCACTGTTAAAATGAGGGATGTGATTAGAAACACTTTTTAAACCCTCAGACTGCCCTGAAAGTACCTCTAATGCCGCGCATACACACGATCGGAAATGCCGCCAGCAAAACTCCGATGAGAGCTTTTTTGTCGGAAAATGTGACCGTGTGTATGCTCCATCGATCTTTTGCTGGCGGAATTCCAGCCAGCAAAAAAGATTGAGAGCATGTTCTCTATTTTTCGGTCGGGAAAAGTTCCTATCCGAAAACGCGATTGTCTGGATGCAATTCGGACTTGTAAAAAACAATGCATGCTCGGAAACAATTCGACGCGTGCTCGGAAGCATTGAACTTCATTTTCTCGGCTCGTCGTAGTGTTGTACGTCACCGCGTTCGTGACGGTCGAAAGTTCAGAGTACTTTTGTGTGACCGTGTGTATGCAAGGCAAGCTTGAGCGGAATTCCGTCGGAAAAACCATCCAAGTTTTTTCTGACGGAAATTGCGATCGTGTGTACGCGGCATAACAGTTATGGTAGTAACATGCATCTCTCACTCATACCGAAACAGTGGTTACATATAATATGTACTGTAACCAAAACTCCTGCTGCTGATGGTGGCCTTAGATCCACTGATTGTGTGCTGATTCAAGGTCATGCCTGGTTATTGCTGCAGTTGTTCTCAATACTGAACTTCCAGCACCATTCTTCACGTGTCTTAAAGCTGGCCATACACTGTAGATTTCCAAAGAAACAACGAATGTCATTAGAAAGTACTTTGTTTGCTTTTAACCACTTGCTTACTGGGCACTTAAACCCCCCTCCTATCCAGATCAATTTTCAGCTTTCAGCGCTGACGCACTTTGAATGACAATTGCGCGGTCATACAACACTGTACCCAAATGATATTTTTTCATGTTTTCCCCACAAATAGAGTTTTCTTTTGGTGGTATTTGATCACCTCTGCAGTTTTTATTTTTTGTTAAAAAAAATGTAAAGACTGAATTAAAAAAAATATATATATATATATTGTTTTATATTTTGTTATAAAAAATTTAAAACAGGTCATGCATTCTATGCATGAAGGTAAAAAAAAATCCTATGTTCAGCAGCCCTCCCCTAATACTTACCTGAACCCGATCTTCCTCCATCGATGTGCACAACACCCTCGGCTCTCCGGGGACTCTCCCTCCTCATTGGCTAAGACAGCAGCGGGAGCCATTGGCTCCCGCTGCTGTCAATCAAAGCCAATGAGCCAATGAGGAGATAGAGATGGGTGGGGCGGGGTCGAGCCAAGGCTCTGTGTGTGAATGGACACACATTTTTTCATCACTGCGTCTGAAAATGATCGTCAACTTGACCCCACTAACAATTAAAATGAAAAATGATGACCAAAATTCAACCAGTGTATGGCCAGCTTAACGACTATTTTGATCTAACACTTCATCTGACCCTGATACTTAACCCTTCCTGACTTGTCCTGCAACCCTTCCCAACCTGTGAGAAAATCTCTATGACCAGTTATCTTGTATATTGTTTGCTTGTTCTTTAGAAAAGGAAATTAAAGTGTTCAGCATCTGTTGACAGGCTAAATCAGGGCAAGCGCTTGTTGCCGATCCTGCCAGCACGTCCTATAAATAAGGACAGCCAGACCTCTCGATACCACATCTGTGGCCACATGTAAAGATTCTTATACAATCCCTCTTTACAGAGAGAGCTTTGTAGCTCTGTGCAGTGAAAGAATACACACTATAAACCTCATATAAAAGAACTGGAGCCTATGCAACTAGACACGTGCTGAGATTTCTGGACAGTTCAACCTGAACTTACTCAATGACACCAGTCAGGTCAGCTTAAAGTGTAACTCCACTTTTGTTAAGAAAAAAACATTCCCCTCTGGGTGCTCTATGTACATTACAAAGATTTTAACCTCCCTGGCGGTATTCCCGAGTGTGGGAATTTTCACTACCAAAAGCCGTAACCCCGGGCCACACTCGGGACTGCATCGCAGTATCCTGGGGTACAACATACTTAAATTGTCACCAGGATCCTGAGATGTCCTCCTGCTGTGTCCTCCGCCCGATGTATTACTGTTCCGGGCTCCGTTCCCTACGAGCACCGCAACGCACGGGGGCGGAGCCCGGCGGCAAATTTAAAAAGTGAAAAACACATACAGTACACTGCAATCTGTAAGATTATACTACTGTATCAAATCATTTCACATCCCTTTTGTCCCCAGTGCTTTGTCCAGTGCCCTGCATGCAGTTTTATATTATATATACTGTTCTTTCTGCCTGGAAATTTTCCATTGTCCATAGCAACCAAAAAGCGTCCCTCTACGTCAAAATCGGTTTTAGACCAGCTAGAAAACAGCGATAGTAAATTAGAACCACTTGCAGAATTGAGCGATAGAGATTTTTGGGGAAATTCCTCATCAGACACTGAAAGTAAGGACAGCGACAATTCTGCAACTGAGCAAATTTCAGTGTTTTTTATTTGATTACATTATTGAATAAAATGTATTATTATTATATTATTGTTATATTTATTTATAGTTATTTATTATATTATAATTTACGATTTCGTGTTTCAAACTTTGTCATACCCGGGATATCTACGACTCTTGTTTGGACAGATTTTTGTTTGGACAGCAGTGTTATTGCTAAGAATTGGAGGCCTCTAATGTAAACCGCCAAATTTCCATGCAAAACAATTGTACCGCTTTGAGCATCAAAAATCTGAAATAATCATACCGCCAGGGAGGTTATCAAACATGGTTGCAGATTTCTACCTTTTGGTATTCTGATGAAATCCCTGTTTGTTTGTCTGTGTCCACGTGATAAGTGAATATATATGGAAGTGGTTGCATACATATCAATCAGCTGCTGCACCTGCAGGGCTCTAATGAACAAAGCTGCTGGGTCTGAATCCCTTTAGACGTGATTTCCTATTTGGAGTATCTCACCAAAAATGACATTTTTGTTGCAGGGGATGCCTGAAATCTGACTTGTATCTTAGTGCAGACTTCTGGGAAAATCAGTGAGTCAATCACACAAGTGGGAATTGACACACCTGGGGGGGGGGGGGGCGTTCTGTTCACCATCTGTGTACAGAACACCTCCAGGTTGCCATATTGCATTTTGCAGAAAACTACAGAGCTGCAGATTGAAAAGGAAAGGTAATTTTTAATAACATTCAGTCACATTCAATCTCAATTGTTTATGCTAGATTTTTTTTTTTTGCTATTTTTTTTCTCAACAACAGTGGAGTTACCCTTTTAAAGTGGTTGTAAACCTCAGAAAATGAAATATAAACAAAGCATATCCCTCAATAGTGTCACTTTTTTCTGCTGCCTCCTTCCTCTGCTGTCAGCATAAATCGCTTCTGACAAGTTTTCCTGACACCAAGAGAAAAAAAGGTGACAGGGAAGGGAGCCCATCTGATTGACAGCCTCAGCTCTGTGCTGTCCCATAGATTATTAGATCGGATGTTTTTGGTGTGTTTTCTAGAAGCGCACCAAAGGTCCTGCATGCTGCATCTTTGATGCGCTTTTAGATAACAGACCCAAACCACCCAATGTAATAGAAGGGTGACCCGCACTCACTATATCTGCTCTCCCACAGTACACAGAACATGGAAATGCAATTATTTTAGTGAATATAAACTGCTAAATACCTTTTCTCATCAGCAGTGTATAGCAGTCTTGTGACTTCTATCAGTGTCTGGTTAAAGCTTTTAGGAGGATGTTTTATTCTACTCTGATTGTCCTATTAGGCTGCAGGAGCCCTGACCCTCTGTCTGGACAGTGCTGATTGGCCCTGTGCTGATCACATGCACCTTCCCCCCCCCCCAAAAAAACAAAAAACTCTCCAGCAATACACACCAAACTGAGCATATGCAGCTTTTCCCAAAGGCTCTGTTTCATCAGAAGATGGTTTGGGGACTGTGGAAGAAGGGAGGGATCAGAGAAGACAGGATCAAACAGTCTTTTTACACAATGCGGAGGATTAACCCCTTAGGTTCCACTGTGAGTATAACGAGCATGCTTTACTGCATACATAGAATGATTTTACTGTTGTAGGTTTAGTAACACTTTAAAGGGGTTGTAAACCCTTGTGGTTCTTCACCTTAATGCATTTTATGCATTAAGGTGAAAAACTTTCTCCCATGCTGCAGCTCCCCAGACCCCCCCCCCCCCTGTTTTACTTAAAGTGGAGTTCCACCCACTTTTACAACTCTTCAGCATCCCTCACTAAACTGTGCACTGTAAACAAATTGGATATTATTATTTTTTTTTCTCAGCACCTACTGTATATCTGCTGTATTCATTTTTCACTTCCTCCTCCCTGGCCGCGGCCCATCGCATCATTTCCTGTTTGCAATGCCTTCTGGGAAGGGGAGGCAACTTCCTGTGAAACTGCCGTTGCTATGGAAACCTGACCTGAACCCTATTACACTGCTTGTGCTGCACTGAGCATGTGCGAGATCTGCAATGATGAGATCCAGGAAGAAATACAGTCTGGCTTCAGATGCCCACACTGAAGATGTCCACGGCCTGCTGTAAGTTTATAAAATAACAAACTACTGCTATAAACTAACAAAACAGACCTTAGTTTACAGACTAACTTTACTAGAATACATTAAGCTTGTGTATTATAGGGGTATTTTTATTTAAAAAGTATAATTTCGGCCGGAACACCACTTTAACTGTCTTTCTTGCCCCAGGACGAGCACACCAGCTATGACTGGTGTCTCGTGTCCTGATTGGATAGATTGATAGCAGAGCAGCCATTGGCTTCCACTGCTGTCAATCAAATCCAATGATGCGGGCGCTGGGGGGGACGGGGCCGAGTCCTGCTTCCTGTGTCAATAGACGCAGAAGCAGGACATAGGAGCGCGCCCGCATTGGGTGGCCCAAAGGAGAGCGCTTCTCCAAAGAGGAGAAGAGGAGGAGCCACCAGCGCAGCGGAGGGACCCCAGAAGAGGTGGGTCGGGGCAAAACCAACTGCACATGGAAGTAAGTATGACATGTTTGTTATTTAAAAAAATAAAAAAAGCGAGGGTTTAGTAACCCTTTGATGCCATTCGGCTAGGATTTACATCTGCTATAACTGATTTATATGAAATTTTTTTGTCACTCTCAATGGAGCGTTATTAACTGCTTGAATTTTTCCAGCATCTTTGTTCAGTCTCATATGAACTCCTTAATTTTCCAGTGGCCTTCAGGAATTTTGCACCAAAGGAATCTCAGTCCATCTCTATACATTAAACATTGACAGGTAGCATTGCTAGCAGACAGTTGTATGCAATTTACACCCTATGCAAGGATTTAATCATTTAGGACATTGTATTGCTGGTGGGGAAACAACTCACCTCCTACCTTTGTTGAGGGAAACCTGAAAACTGCCATTGCTTACTCTCCTAAAAGTCCTAGTTGCTGGCTGTCATGTGAATGTAATGTCTTCAATTCTATGGATTAAGGTCCTGGAAACAGAATAGACTTAATACGCTACCCAAGACCTTCCGTTAATTATGTCATTTTCTTTCCTTCAACCACAGACACCCACAGCGTTCGGCAAGCCACGGCCATGCTTCCTTTCTTCTCCTAGCAATTTGACTGACAGAAGCAGGAGCCTGTGGCTCCAATGCCCTCAGTACCTACCTCCAGAAGCCAGATGATTGAGAAAGTAGTGAGGACCGGTGGCAGTGACAACAGAACACAGGTAAGCTTTTGGGGACGGGGACAATGAAAGGTACCGGGGCTTTTTCTTTACCTTAATGCAGACAATGCAATAAAATAACAAAATGCCTAGTGTTTAGTACCACTTGTTAAATGTCAAAATCAATCTGAATGAATCTGACTGCCCTGCTTGCACATTCCCTGTAATTGCAAACAACCTGACCTTGAACCACTGCACCCAAATCTGTAAAAATTCAGGCCAGTGTGTTCCCTGTTTCAGCTCCTCTGTATTGTAAAAAAGAAAGATATATAGGAGGAAACAGACCCGGAAGACTACTGGCTAGGGCCCTAAGCAAAAAGAAAAACAACAACTACATTGATAAAATAAAAATTAAAACAGGTGAGATTGTTTATAAAGACAAAGATATTGCAGGGGCCTTCCAGGAGTTTTACGGAGAGCTGTATGCCATAAATAAGAATACTAGTCCCAAAGAAAGAGAAGAAAAACAAGAGAAAATTAAAAATTATTTAAAAAATAGTGGTTTAACCAATCTTACAGAAACAGAACAAGCCAGCCTTGAAGCCCCATATACGGAACTAGAAGTGAAAAAAGCGCTTAAAGGGATGCAATTGGGTAAAAGCCCAGGTCCGGATGGACTAACGGTGCTATACTACAGAAAATTCCAAGATTACCTCATACCAAGGATGTGCTCTTATATGAATGATGCCGGGGACAAGGGAGAAATGAGAAAGGAGGCCTTGGCAGCTAACATTGCTATTATTCCAAAGGAAGGTAAAGACAGCACATTGTGTTCAAGCTATCGGCCGATATCCCTCCTCAACGTGGACACGAAAATATACGCAAAAGTAATTGCGCATAGATTGAAACCAATAATAGAAAGAATTATCCACCCAGATCAGGTAGGGTTTGTACCAGGGCGACAAGGGAGGGATAACAGCATTAAGACCCTCCTGATGGTACAACACATGAAGAAAAGTAGAGCCCCAGGCCTACTCTTATCAATAGACGCTGAAAAAGCGTTTGATGGAGTTGACTGGGACTTCATGATGGGCACTCTAGAGGAGATGGGCTTCGGGACTAAGATTCGCAGAAGGGTAGGGGCACTGTACTCTAGGCCCACTGCGAGAGTAAGGATAAATGGAACCATGTCGGAGTCCTTCGATATGTACAACGGGACTAGACAGGGGTGTCCGCTCTCCCCTGCCCTATTTGTACTGACCCTAGAACCACTATTAGAAAAGATCAGGAAGTGCCCGGATATCAGCGGGGTAACGATAGGTCGGGATGAATATAAAGTAGCCGCATTTGCGGATGATATCCTGCTTTATATTACGCGTCCAAGTATATCTCTCCCAAACATAATGACCGCCCTACTAGAGTATGGAAAGCTTTCTAATTTTAAAATAAATTCAAATAAATCCGAAACATTAAGCATTAATATCAGCAAAACCAGTGAACAATTATATCAAAAACACTTCCCCTTTATATGGGGGCAAAAAGTACTAAAATACTTAGGGATAAAAATTACGACCTCGCAAGAGATGCTCTATCATGTCAACTTCCTACCACTTCTTAACGAAATAAAGCAAGAACTTAAGAGGATACACTTAGGACAACTGTCATGGGGAGGGAGAATTAACATTTTCAAAATGGTCATATTGCCAAGAATAACCTATAAAATGCAGATGTTGCCAGTAGCGCTCCCGCAGGCGTACCTTAGAAAACTGCACTCGATTTTTTTAAGATTTATTTGGAGGGAGAAAACACCCCGATTGAAGTTCACACAATTAGCAAAGGCTAGGGGTAAGGGGGGATGGGGAGCACCAGATGTCCGTAAATACTACGAGGCCATAGCTCTTGCCAGAGTAGTTGATTGGGCAAAAAGTAAAGTAGACAGACACTGGGTAAAAATGGAAAAGGAAATTAGTGACACTAAGCTGAATAAAATAATATGGATTCCACCACACTTAAGGAAATTAGGAAAAGAAACACATGAGATCACTAAACATGCACTTAGAATTTGGGATAAAGTCCACAAAAGGGAGCAGTGGGGATACAATTCTCCCCTAATGTCACTTAAGGATTCTGATTACTTTGCACCAGGGGTAGGGAAGTGGTTTGGGGGGTGGTTGAGGGACGAAAACATACAGCTAAAGGACGTAATGCAACATAATAAAATATGTACATACCAGCAGTTAAAGGATAAAAAAAATCTGTTAGTCATAAACACTTGGCGGTACAGCCAACTGAATCAGTTCATAAAAACCCTCCCACAACCAATTAGATCGAGTGACAACCTACGCCCTCTAGAGAAAATGTGTTTAGACGAAGACAATAAAGGGGGGTTCTCCCAGACGTATAGAATGCTGATAGGCCTGGGGAACGCGGACGCCCCACCGTATATAAAGAAATGGGAGAAGGAGTTAGGAAGAAAACTTGCTGCCCCAGAGAGGTCATTGATTCTAAGTAGAACAGCAGCTACGTCGGTCAACAGTAAAATTCTGGAGTTAAACTTTAGATGTCTGGCCAGGATGTACCTGACTCCGGAACGCCTCAATAAATTCCAAAACGGACCTTCACAATATTGCTGGAGGGGGTGTGGGGAAGTGGGGTCAATGGCCCATATCTGGTGGCAATGCCCGAGAATTAAAATATTCTGGAGTGAGGTGAGGGGATTTATTAAGGATATAACAGGGACCAATGTTCAAGATGACCCCTGGATCTGTTTATTTCACATGAGCGAAATGCCCAATAAAACCTATCAGAGAACACTAATACCGCACCTCATCGATGCGGCTAAAAGTTTGATACCTAAGTATTGGAGAAGGACAGAAAGACCTGCAATGAGGGACTGGTATGATAAAATTAATGAAATACACAGCCTGGAATATCTAAGGTACAGTGAAGGGACAAAAATGGGTGCTTTTGAGACAAAATGGAGAAGGTGGGTAGAGTTCAAAGGATCCCAGAGAGCGGCCGAGATATGGGCATCCTAGGCAGGAAGCAAAAGAGAGATCTTAAGATATAAGGGAAAGAGGGCCTGGTAGGAAAAAGAAAGAGGAAGTAAAGATATCAAAGGGGAGGGGGGGAGCAGCAAGGAGGTACGGTCTCGGGGGGATGGGAGGGACGGGGAGGTGGAGGGTTATAAGTAAAAGGTAAAGGGATTAATGAAACCCTATATAACCAGGTTTCAAGGCATTAAAAAAAAAAAAAAAGGATGCAATTATTATCACCACGATGATGTAAAAATAATTGGGACATAGTCTGAATCACGGACAGTTGAAAAATGACTCCCAGAGAAAATATACAACTGAGTGGTATAAAAAAAAAAAAAAAAAAAAAAAAAAAAACTTGTATGGATATGACACACAAGGCAGTAGAATGGACACCTCTCCCCTAGGAACGATCAGGTAATTAGCATATCATATATAACTCCCTGGATAGGTCCCACATGTAAACTCGTGGTCAATCACCAACATTAACTAAATAGAAAAGAACAATGCCGCACAGTGTAAAACTGCTGGAATGTTTATTAAAAACAAAGAGTAATGCCGTGTACACACGAGCAGAATGTCCGTCAGAAAAAGTCCGATGAGAGCTTTTCATCGTATTTTCCGACCGTGTGTATGCCCCATAGGACTTTTTCGGACTTGGATAGTGAACATATTCTAAATTTTTCCGACGGAACTAATTACTAAAGGGGAAACCCTCTCGTCTGTATGCTGTTCCGACGTACCAAAAACGACGCATGCTCTGAAGCAAGTACGAGATGGAAGCTATTGGCTACTGTCTATTGAACTTCCTTTTCCTAGTCACGTTGTACGTGTTGTACGTCACCTCCTTCTGGACGATCGGACTTTGGTGTGACCATCTGTAGGCAAGACCGCTTGAGCGGAATTCCGTTGGAGTTCCGTCGGAGAAACCTTCGGATTTTATTCCGACGGCAAATCCGGTCGTGTGTATGCGGCATTACACTCACAGATTATGAAGTATCAAAGCGCTTGTGTATACCAGCCATCAAGGGAAAATAGAAAGATCGCTTTCTGGATATAAGAACGCGACCGACGCATTTTGTCATAACTGAACCTTCGGGGCTAAGGAGCCGTGCCCAATCATCACGCCATATAAAGGGTGACAACCAAAGGAGGTTATGTCCAGGACTAAGGAGCCATTGTCCAGTCATTGTGCCTTATAAAGGGTGACAACCAATGGAGGTTATGGCCAAATCCGCGGTTCGATCCTCGTTCTGAGAAGCAAGCGCCTTGTGCTCCTAGCCTCGCTCTGAATTCCGATCATGGAACTTACAGAGCCAGAAAAACACCAAGCCTCCTTTTGATTTCCAGTGCCTATGACACTCAAGCCATAACTTTTTTCTTTTTACACAACCTTAAAATCACAATGGATAAAATAGCGCAACAATTATCGCACAATAATATTGATACTTGGCTGGCATAGTTGAGGTAATAGTTGGTCTCCTTTTAGCTTCTGGCACCTCATAGGGTCTCCAGTGGATTTCCTTGTAGTTTTTATCTCTGCCCCTTCTCAAAAGACCATAGCAAAGGTGTTATTCTCTCATAACTGGACTCCCCCTCCAAAAAATGGGAACATTAGGCATTATGGTGAATCCATCAGGAAGGGCGACGCCATCATTTAGAACACTTTTTATAATGGAAAAAGAGGAGGAAGAGACCAATGTGCTTCAAGTTGCCACTGACCACACAACCCTCAAATACTGTATCAGTTTTGGGTAGTTTTTGGCCTTCGAGGTCTCCTTGGTTAATTTACAGATTGTATTTAAAAATAAGCATGAACATTAAGACACATCACTGTGTATGCTAATATAAAGAAACATATGAAGGAACAATGTGGACCTTCAGAGCGAAGAAGCAAGTTATGTTCTATTATCTCTACATTTGATTCATATTTTTTTTACTTTCCACCATAAATAATAACTAGTGTACAGATCCTTGTGAAAAACAGCACTTAGGAATTTTTCAGAGACGCAGCTTCACCACCCAGTGATGTCCAAATTGACAGCTGTGTAAATGCCGGCCTTCATTTTTTATTTTTTTTTTCCTTTGGAAATAAAGCTGGACAACATATTCCCTCCTTGTGGATCGTCTCTCTGGCCCTGCCGCAGTCAGCTCTTTGAATATTTAATGTCCTGATGAGAGAGGTTCCACCTGCTGACACAGTCAAAGTGGTACAACAATACACACACGCATACAAGATCATCAATTGACTCTTCTCTCAGTCTGCTGGGTCAGGGCTTTTCTCCTGTTTTATCCTTTTTATAACTTCATTTTTTTTTTTTATCCTTTTAATTGATCCTTTCACTACTGGAGCGAAACACTGCGAGACAGCTGTGAGTTTCATTTCTGTACAATGATGCAGCTGCATGCAGGTATGTTAAACTGCACGATTTGTTCAATTCCAAGCACATTTTATGAGCATTTTTTAATAAAACCCAATGTACCAGTTCTGTGCCAGCTTTGAGAGCAGATACATCCATTTTTTTAAATGTAAAACCAGCCATGAGAAAAACATGGAGGCTGCCATTAGTGACCTCTCCTTCTGGAAACGTTGGAAATGCTAAATGTCTGTCTGTTATGCTGACCCTCTTAAAACCCAACTTTCAGTTTTAATCAGCTAAATACATTCCAAGCGCCTCAAACAAATGGTGTTAAAATCTCACAGTTCATTTTCTTTAGGAAATAGCCACAGCCTACACAATACACAGCTGCAGAGTAGAAAAGCATCTCCCCAGGAGGGGCTGCCAGCATGCTGAAGAAAAGGACCCTTGCTCTCTCTGTTGAAGCAGTGGTCTCTCTGCATAGATCTGCCACAACTCAAGTTGAACCAGCGCTAGGGTGCTCCAATCCTCAACGAGTATAAGCTTTGCAGACTGCAGAATTAAAGCCCTGAGTCAGCGGTTGTTGGACTTCTGCAAAAGGACTGCTGCTTCCACATAGCTGGCAATGGTCCTTCTGTGTCGTGTGCTGGCAAGGGACAAGCTTTTTTACTCAGAAAGTGGCTGTTTGCTAAAGGAGCTGAACCAGAATGCCCTGTACACACGATAGGATTTTCCGACAACAAAATTGTACACACAATAAGATTTTCCGACAACAAAATCCATGTTTTTTTTTTCCGACGGATGGCTCAAACTTGTCTTGCATACACACGGTCGCACAAATCTTGTTGGAAATTCCGATCGCCAAGAACGTGGTGACGTACAACACGTACGTCGAGCCGAGAAAAATGAAGTTCAATAGCCAGTGCGGCTCTTCTGCTTGATTCCGAGCATGCGTGGAACTTTGTGCGTCGGAATTGTGTACACACAATCGGAATTTACGACAACGGATTTTGTTGTCGGAAAATTTGAGATCCAGATCTCAAATTTTGTGTGACGGAAATTCCGATGGAAAATGTCCGATGGAGCCTACACGCGGTCGGAATTTCCAACAACAAGCTCACATCGAACATTTTCTGTCGGAAAATCCGACCGCGTGTACGGGGAACTTCAGTCATTTTTTCATCTTTCCATCCATTAAATCTTCTGCCCTTGTTGTTTTTACTTTGGATAGTAAAACATTTTTTTTTCTGCCAGTAAATACCTTATACAGCCCACTTCCTGTTTCTTGTCTGGTAAAAAGCCTAGCTCTCTCACTCTCGGCAGGAAGGGAGGGGGGAAGGGTCATAAGAGGGCCAATGAGAGCTGCAGAGTTCTAGGTGTGCCTCTGTGTGTCTATGGAAATCCAGGAAGTGAACAGGCAGCAGCTTCAGCTGCCCACAGTTAAAATGGGTGCAACCAGACTCAGTGGAGGGAGATTTCTGCAGCATTATTGGCAAGTACAGAATCACAGTATATATAAAATAATATGCAAAGTAGTTGGAGGGAAGCTTCAGAATGGCAAAGATGTTTTTAATACAAATTTTGTGAGCAGACTGCAGTTCCTCTTTAAATTCCTTTTCACCTGGCATATATTTAGCTTCCTCTACATGTCAAAGCTGTCAATATTGGGGGCCACCAGTGGTCCTCTCCAAGGACAGTGTAACAGCTACTCTGATGACAGGATGTAAAAAAATAGTAACAGAAGGAAAAAAAAGAAAAAAAAATGTAGTAAAAAAATTATTTAGATCTTCTTTCTTTATATACTGTCACCAGTCAGTATCCCTGATCACTGCCACACCAGTCAAATGATGACATAGTACAGCACTGGTGACAGTTTGTTAAAAAAAAATTGTGAAAAAAAAACTTATTTTTTTTAAATTTCTTTATTTTCCAAATTATTGTGACAAAAAATTACAACTTCAAAAACCTTGCTATGCCTCTTACTAAATACCTCAGACTGTCTACTTTCCAAAAAGGTGTCATTTGGGGTCAGAATTTGTACTGTCCTGGTATTTTAAGGGCCTCGCGAAATAAGATAGGCTGTCAGTACATCAGAATTGATCAATTTATATATAAATATATATACACCATAGTTTGTAGACGCTATAACTTTAACACAAACCAATTAATATACACTTATTTGGATTATTATTTTATTTTGTTTACCAAAGACAGGTAGCAGAATACATTTTGGCCTAAATTGATGAAGAAATTTGATTTTATTGGATATGTTTCAGAAAGTAGAAAATAACATTTTCTCTTCCTAAACTTTTCGGTCTTTTTTTTCGTTTATTTCGCAAAACATAAACACAGTGGTGATCAAATTCCACCAAAAGAAAGCTCTATTTGTGTGAAAAAATATATATAAATTTAATTTGGGTACAGTGTTGCATGACTGAAAATTGCCAGTTAAATTAGCACAGCGCTGATTAGCAAAAAATGACCTGGTCCTGAAGGGGGTAAAACCTTCTGGAGGTCAAGTGGTTAATATCATATACATTTCATGTTCTCTTTTGATTTGAAAAAGTGCAGATCCAGTAAACATGTCTTTAACATGAACCCTGGAGCGTCCAGAAGTTTGTTATGATTTTGCTCTGGGACCCAATCATAAATCGTTTAATTGCCTACTATGTTCAGTGGAGGATCTTCCTTTTCTTTAACCACTTGCCAACCACCTGCCACTGTTATACTGCGGCACGGTGGCTTAGCTGCGCGAATCCGTGATCCGTGCACTAGCTTCTCTGGGCATGCGCGTGCTGATTGGCCAGCGAGGGAGCCAATCAGCGAGTCTGGCGGACTCGATGTCTGCCGACCACCCGCGATCGTTCCCCGCAGAGACAGAACGGGGATTTGCCAAAGTAAACAAGGCAGATCTCGGTTCTGACAGGGGATTGCACTGAGATCTCTATGCAGGAAGACAAATCTCTGTTATCCCAGGCAGCTCAGGCATAGAGGATCAAAAAGCCTTTATACACAATGCAGAGGATTAACCCCTTAAGTTCCACAGTGAGTATAACAAGCATGTTTACTGCATATACAGACTGATTTTACTGTCGTGGGTTTAGTAACACTTTAACCACTTGCCGACCAGCCGCCGCAGTTGTACTGCGGCAGAATGGCACAGCTGGGCGAAACAACGTTATGTAACATCGCTTTGCTCTGTGGCCACTAGGGCTGGGCGCCCCCTGCTCGCCCACGGAGCCGATGCGAGTGCCCGGCGGTCGCGATCACCACCGGGCTCCTGCGATCGCTTGTGGCACACCGAGAACCTGGGATCTGTGTGTGTAATCACAGTTTCCGGTTCTCTGAGGGGAGAAGAGACAGATCGTCTGTTCATACAGAGTATGAACAGCAATCTGTCATCTCCCCTACACAGTCCCTTCCCCCCTTCAGTTAGAACACACACTAGGGAACACAATTAACCCCTTGATCGCCCCCTAGTGTTAACCCCTTCCCTGCCAGTGACATTTTTACAGTAATCAATGCATTTTTATAGCACTGATTGCTGTATAAATGCCAATGGTCCCAAAAATGTGTCAAAATTGTCCGACGTGTCCGCCATAATGTTGCAGTCCTGATAAAAATCGCAGATCACCACCATTACTAGTAAAAACAAATTAATAATAAAAATACCAGAAATCCGTCTCCTATTTTGTAGACGTTATAACAGGGCTTGACAAATTTGCTTTGAATTTAGGAGCCAGTTAAAAAAGTTAGGAGCCAGTTTTTTTTTTAGCGTAGTATGGATTGTCAGCGCCCGGGGTAAGGTCAGTAATTTTCTCCCCCTAACTCGCAACAGAGCACCCAGTCAATAACTCAAATGTAACGCTGGGTTCTGGGCTGGCCAGAAAGAGTAAGGCTGGGTTTATCCTGCAGCACGGAGCGGCTCACAGCAGGAGTCCGGTGTGTCCCCATTTACCGTTTCAGGTCCGACTTCAGTCCAAATTTGGTTGAATTCGGACCTGGAACGGACCAGAAGACGCACAGGACCCTTCTGCAATTCGCTCCAAATCTGTCCCGGAGCCCTGTGAGTCGGCTCCATAGAGAGCCGGTCACAAACTTCTAACATGCAAATTGGATGCGGAAAAACCCACATCCAGTTTACAATAGTGTGAACCCAGCCTGACACTAAAAACCTGTTATAGGGGGAAACTCCTTATTATGCCTAATGCATCATTGCTGTAGCATGTAAAACACCCTCATCTGCTGCCTAATGCAGCTTAAGGCTGGCCAAAACGTGTCTCTACTGCACATTTTTACAACCCAAATGCACATCTAAATGAAGCCTTAGACACTTTAAATAACATACAAAAAAGGATGAAAGAAGTATCCCAGTGCTGCTGATCTTCTGCTGCCTCTTTGCAGCCACTTCCTGCCTACCTGTGTGTCCCCCACAGGGAATCTTCTAACGCATATATAGCTGCCTCATCTTCCCTTCTCTGACACAGAGCACACAGTAAATTTTACAAGGAGTGCCGTCTCAGAATGTCACAGCACCGACACAGGAACACCCCCTCCCTTCGATGGCTGCCCTGCGCCACCCTCCACCAGAAAACCTCCCGCTCCGAGTACTGACAGTCTGCCTACTCTGTCAGGTGGAGGCTACACAGGCTTCCGGGTCACCCTCTGCCGAAGCCTGACCTCCACCCGCCGACTCACCCCGCACTGTGTAGGTGGGCTCTGGAGGAGAAGCCCAGCTTAGCGGCGATGTGGCGCGGGCAGCAGAAGAGAGCCAACACAGCTCCCACAGAGAGAAGCCATTCGTGCTCGGACCCTGCTCGGGCATTGGGGAGGAGGCGGGGACAGCGACCGTGTGAAGAGAGGACGCCAGCCCCCTCCCTCCAATGTCACTCACAGCCGGACATCAGACAACCCTCCGCCTCCTGGAAAACCATGGAGACTAGCCAGGGGGAGAGAGAAGGATCGGCTGCCCAGCACTGCATGTCTGGGGTGCCGGGAGTTGCAGTGAGTGGGCTGTGGTAGCCCAGGCGCCAGGACGCGGCTTCTGGCGCCTGGGGTTTGTCGAGCCCTGCGTTATAACCTTTGCGCAAACCAATCAATATACGCTTATTGCAGTTTTTTTTACCAAAAATATGTAGAAGAATACATATCGGCCTAAACTGATGAAAAAAATTGTTTTTTTATATATATTTTTGGGGAATATTTATTATAGCAAAAAGTAAAAAATATTGTTTTTTTTTTTTTCAAAATTGTCGCTCTTTTTTTGTTTATAGCGCAAAAAATAAAAACCGCAGAGGTGATCAAATACCACCAAAAGAAAGCTCTATTTGTGGGAAAAAAAGGACGTCAATTTTGTTTGGGTGCAACGTCGTACGACCGCGCAATTGTCAGTTAAAGCGACGCAGTGCCGAATCGCAAAAAGTGCTCTGGTCAGGAAAGGGGGTAAAATCTTCCGGGGCTGAAGCGGTTAATATTACATTTTAAAATCACTTTAATTTAACAGTTTTGCCTTTTCTGAAGATCCTCTTACTTTTCTCTTATATTTCATCAGAAATTTGAAAGTGGCTATGCTGGTATTTTAAAATAATTTTCAGACACCCTTTGCTTTTATATGTGAACTTATTATGTGCCAAAATATAAACCCCTAATTAAAGAAAACAAAACTTTAAAAAAATAAATAAATTCTGTTCAATAAATATTGATTCCGATGACACGATTACAACTGAACTAAGTAAAGGGACATTGGGGGGACTGGGATTGTCCTCCATTAACAGGGACTAGTGGCAATAGTATGCAGTCTTTCTTTTTCCATCACCAGTGTGTGCCAGATTCTCCTTCCATCCACAACTCTCCTGTCCGCTGCCATGCTGCATCAAAGCTGTCCAGTGATTTTCCTTCTATTGCCGCTAACCCCTACCTGGGATACATACTTCTTTACATTCCACACCAGTGGCATGTCCATATGGATATATAAAGAAGTATGTCCCCCAAACAGGGCACGTGTCTTGCCGTTCCAGATATCGGAGTTACCAGAAAATGGCGTAGTCCGTCTGCTTCCTTGAAAACTTCACTTAAAGGAAAAGTTTGGGCTGTGTGAAAAAAACACAAACACACATACTCAAATCCATGTTGCAGCTGTCCCCTGCTGGTTCTAAACCCGAGAACTGAGCGTTCATATGACCACTGATTGCTCCGTTCTCAGTAATCTCTGAGCGAAGAGTGGTGATTGTCAGTCACCGTTCTCCGCTCTGCCTCTCCAGCGCTCACTGGAATACAGGGCTGGTGAGGGGGTGGGCACAGCTGGCTTGGGCTAAGAGCTGGAGCCAGCTGTCAATCAGGCAGGGTGGATCCCAACAATATGGTCGGGATACTTTAAGAGCCTGGAGCGGCTCTGTGATGTCAGCTGATAGTGGGCAATCGCACGCTATTAGCTGACTCTGGGTCACAGGAGAGCAAAGTAAATGCAGTCCTTCGACCCAGAAGAGAAACATGGCCACAAAAAGCTTACGTCTCTTTTAAAGAACTAATAGAAAGTTACCTCAATCGTTTTTACAGCTATTCACAGATGAGTAACTAGAAGGAAATTAGGAAAGGGACTCCATCATGCAAAAGCTTTTAAAGATCCTGAGTAACATTGAGGGACAATTCACATTAGATCCCCCATACAATGCATCTGAGTTTTGTTTTTTAGACACACTGTTTAGAACAATATCCTCCAAAGTCCAAGACATGTAGCACAATAAAGTAAAATGTAGTTGTGATCTGATGTTGCTATTAAACACATTGCAGCTTGATTCAGCAGTGAAGTTCACCCTCAGTTCCCCCCACCATCAAACTGAGCAAAGCGGAACTTTATAGATAACAAAAGGATGCAATTAACATTAAAATAAGAGATCCTGATTGTGGGGAAGATTACTGCTGATTTTTATTATAGATATAGTTTTATAGGAAAGGCGTACTCCAGTAGTTTTCCCGTAATGAAGGTCCCTTGAACTACTAGGGAAAGGGAGGCTTGACTGCTGGAAGCTTGACATCTACGTGGGCATCAACCTAAAACAGGGAGCGTAAGTGGCTCTGTTAGGATTGGCATGAGGTGACTTGGTGGAACCTGAACTTTAGATAAAGGCTACGCAGCGGCACGTCCCACCACTCTGAGGAGATTCAGACGTCACAAGAGTTGACCACCCACCTGCCCGTGGTGAGTTTCGTCACAGCTTTATTGCCAGCAATCGATATTGCTTTATGGGCTATGACCTCAAGTTTAATTCTCTGGTCAGTTTAATGCCTGTCTGCCACTAATGGTGTGGCCCCTTAGACTATCTAGGTTTTTGTTATAGATGCTCACAGTATAACTGTGACTGGCATTGTTCTGTGGTACTTTGAATATTTTAACATTTGGAAAGTTCAATAAAGCAGTGGCCTTGCCCTATTTCTAACTTATTCAGCCATTAGTTGGTGAAAACGAGCTTAGGCTTCTCAGCGGTCAAGGAGGACTCCTGCAAGAAAAGATCCTAGGATCAGGTTGTAGTCCATGGCACTCACCTCCAAAAACCCCGAGATCTCAAGGTGTAGTGTTGAGGAGTCAGCTGCCTTCCACAACCACCATGCTCCTATGCAGGCTGCCAGAATTAGTGGCCGTTCTAAATATTTCCAAATGTCCACTGGGTGAGTGCATAGGAGTGTGGCTGCTAAACTTTACACTTAGAGATCAATGGCATGGAGGTGTTATATTTATCAGAACACTGACCTCACCACCTTTTTACCTTGGGGATGCTATAATATGTGTGTAGTACACCCCAAAGTTTTGTCAGATCAGGATGTCACCGCATGTCCTTAGTGACCACCATCACATTTTTCTTTTCTATTTCAAAGGTTATCAGGTTACATTGCTTAGAACTTTGTGATGAAACTACCGCTGGTATTACATACGACTTGGACATTACATATGACTTGGACATGCCCCCTATGTGACAGTTATTTGGCTTGGTGATACTTCACCTCA
The DNA here is from genome assembly GCA_037952835.1 of Lithobates septentrionalis. Classification (NCBI taxonomy): domain Eukaryota; kingdom Metazoa; phylum Chordata; class Amphibia; order Anura; family Ranidae; genus Lithobates; species Lithobates septentrionalis. The sequence continues at coordinate 1,210,683 of JBBDGP010003457.1, read as the reverse complement.
TTGCATTGTGGAATAGGGTGTCCCCGGGTTATAAACAAAAGGTTCTGTAGGTCCGTTCTTAAGTTGAATTTGTATGTAAGTTGGATCAGGTACATTTTTTTAAGTGTAACTCCAGCCAAAAAAATATTTTTACGTTTTTTTTGGATAGCATAGGGAAGGGTTAACACCCCTGTAACGTTGTTTTTTTTTTGTCTGTGCCCCTGTTCAGAAGATTTCACCTCCCTGTAACAATTGGATTTGGAGAATTTTGGGTTGTCCTGGAAACAAGGATTGGTGATAAAGCTTTAGTGGAGACACCTTTTTCCCCATGGTAACTCTTACAGGAGTGAGTTTCCCCTCCTAGGGATAGATCTCCTCTCACTTCCTGTTGTCTCCCTCCTTTTGTAAGTACGGGCCGCACGTAAGTCAGATGTTTGTAACTCGGGGAATGCTTGTATTTATTTTTCCCATACAGTGGAACCTTGGATTACGAGCATAATCCGTTCCAGGAGAATGCGTGTAATCCAAAGCACTCGCAGATCAAAGAGAGTTTCCCCATAGAAGTCAATGGAAATGAAGATAATTCGTTCCGCATTGACTTCTATTGCATGCAATACCGCATGTGGCCAGAGGTGGGGGGTGCCAGAGAGCCTCAGAAATACTCGGGGACAGCTCAGCTGAACTCGGAAACCCTCGGAAAGGCTTGGAAACACTTAGGAACTGAGGATTTCCGAGTGTTTCCGAGTGATCCCAAGTATTTCCGAACCGTTCCGAGTGTCACCGGTGCCCCCGCACCTCTGGCCAAATGTGGTACTGCACACTGCATTAGCTTGAATTCTGCTCGTTTTGCCAGACAACACTCGCAAACCGAGTCAGGATTTAAAAAAAAAAGTTGCCTGTCTTTCAAAACCACGTTATTGCAGAATTTAAAACATTTTTGGGGATCCAAGTGGCAAGTTCAGAAATATTTCTGTAATTTAGAAGGTACAGTTTGCAACCATATGGTGCCTCCTTTACAGTTTAGAAGCTTTCTTCTCACTAGAAATGAACTTTAAGAAATGCTAAAAAGTTAATAATTGATAAGCCAGGCTAGGTTTTTTTTGTTTGTTTTTTTTTTTTGGTCAGTCACTACTCTTTCCCTCTAGATTCCCCCCCCCCCCCCCCCCCCCAGGGGTGTCTATGCCCCTTCCCTCCACAGCATGCACATTCAGGAGATACATCTGTGCCTATTAATGAAGTTTTGGTTTTTTTTCTACAATTGGAGGCCAGATCATGATTGCACATCTATGGCACACTCGGTTCCTGCTCCGTTGGAGACTTTCAGAGCCCTTGGACCCATTAGACAAGTGTCAGAAGCTGTGCATCTCAGTCTCACTTCCACAATCTCCAGCATGTATTGTGCTTTAGGGTTTGATAAAACGACTGGTTAGTTAAATGTACTCTTTGCAGTGGATTGCAGTCTATCAAAATGACTGGTCCTGCAGTAAATCTGGCGCTGTGGCACTCGTTCACTAATATATGGCTACTCTGGGAAGGGCCCACCACACATGGGAGGCCATAGTAGCGCAATCGTAACAAATTTAAAACACAGCATGCTAAGCCCTTGTGTATGTGAGCCCTCTTTCTTTCAAGATTGTTAATAAAAATAACGGGAAAAAAATGGTTGCTGATGGATCCCGGTGAATGCCCACCCTGCATTTATTACAAAGCTGATTTTTAAAACGCTGGTGTTAAAAAAAAAAGCAGAGCTGCCGAAGAGAACAACCAGTCATATGGATTGTTCCTTTTTTTGGGCATTAGCAGTGATGGAAGGTATGGCTTAGAACTAGGTTGTGACAGTTCATCCATGCTATTACCATAACGCACCTTGGCTATAGACGCATCATTTTCAAGTATTACGTAATAATTGCGAACGTACGCAGACATTAAGTTGGCCTCACCCCTACTACAAACACAACCAGACTTATTTGTTGGTCAAACATTTCATCTTTTGTGATTAAATTACTAAAATAACTAGCATCTAAATTAATTCTTCCTCTGCATTGACACATAAAGGTAAAATCGTTCCCTTTTAAAAGGAAAATGTGGCATTGGGCATGGGCATGGCTGCAGATGGACACTATTGGGCATGGCTGCAGATGGACACTATTGGGCATGGCTGCAGACATGGTTACATAGTTAGTAAGGTTGAATAAAGACACCAGTCCATCCAGTTCAACCTGAGTGAGTGTGTGTCTACAACCCTGACCCTTGTCCCTAACCCTGTACATCGCACACTCACATCAGTCCCTACCCTCAATCCAAGGTCCCCATTCATATACTAGGGCCAATTTTGGACAGAAGCCAATTAACCTACCAGCATGTCTTTGGAGTGTGGGAGGAAACCGGAGTACCCGGAGGAAACCCACGCAGGCACAGGGAGAACATGCAAACTCCAGGCAGGTAGTGTCGTGGTTGGGATTCGAACCAGCGACCCTTTTTTACTGCTAGGCGAGAGTGCTAACCACTACACCACTGTGCCGGCATTGTAGGAAATCATTTGAAGAAGTAGCTATGCATGTTACCAATGGATAATCAGCCTAATATGTCCAGCTTAAAGTGTATTTCCACCTTTGCAAACAAATTTGAGAAATTCCCACAGAATTTTTATTATGGTTTTTCTACTCACACAGCATACCCGCTTGCCAACTGCCCTATAGCAGATTTACTGCTACAGAGTGTCCGTTCTGTGCAGAATCACATATATATATATATATATATATATATATATATATATATATATATATATATATATATATATATAAATATGTATATATATATATATAATGTGTGTGTGACTGTGCACTTGCTGGCAGGGGGCGTGTCGCTTCTGCTGTAATTAGTCACAGCAGAAGCCGATCAGCGCGTGCCAGCCAATGGATGACCGGCGGCACCTGCTGATCAGCGAGGAGACTAACCCTTTGTAAACAATGCAGAGCTCCGTCCTGTCAGCAGGGTTGTTCTGGATTTTGTTTCCCTGCGAAGCTGGGAATAAAATCCACCACATCGATTACTAAAATCAGTACACACACAAACACTAGTTAGACACACATTTAACCCTTTGATTACCCTAGATGTTTAACTCCTTCCCAGCCAGCGTCATTAGTACAGTGACAGTGCATATTTTTAGCGTTGATCACTGTATTACTGTCACTGGTTCCCACA
>JBBDGP010003457.1:1012500-1202500 GCA_037952835.1 Lithobates septentrionalis | reverse complement strand
ACTGCTGATAACAGTGGTTAGTAACATTGGGAAATACCTATCTCACTCTGACTTACATCTGCAAAGTGTATACATTTAGCAGCATTTGAACATTGCAATTTTACAAGAGGGTCTGGGGGGGGGGGGGGACTCACTGTGCAGAATTGTCTTCCTCAAAATTCTGCATTGCGTGAGGTCATCTAGGGCAACAATTTGACTTTGAAAATTTGTAGTGGGGTTGATTTAATAAGACCGGAGGGTGCAAAATCTGGTGCAGCTCCGCATAGAAACCAACTGCTTCCAGTTTTGTTTTGTTTTGTTTTTTTGTCAAATTTGAACAAACTGAAGTTAGAAACTGATTGGTTTCTATGCACAACTGCACCAGATTTTCCACTCTCCGGTTTTAGTAAATCAAACCCAAAATTGACTTTTACATTCATTCTTCTGCAAAAGGCAAAAAAAAAAAAACCTCTCCATCCAGTGAAACTTGATTAACAGTTTCCAACATTTAAAACCATTTCTAGGGACACTTTGTTGCTGCACCATTCATGCAACCATGCGTCATAATGTAAGGGGACCATTAACCAACACATTTTCCATTATATCACATCTCCAGAATCGGATAAAATTAGTTTTTGCATTTCAAAAAGCAAGCTCCAGTAACTTAAAAAAAAAAAAAAAGGATGGAAGCATAAGTATTGACCACACTGAAAAGGAAAGATTTAACTGTTCATCGGGGGGGGGGGGTCAAAGCTGAATACTGAATATTTCCAAGGTTTAACAATTTTCCAGAAACACATCTTGGAAACCTGGGATAGTTGGCAACTATGATCTAAAGAGCATTGCAAAAAGGTCACACAGCCCCTAAACCCCCCGAAATCTTTAATCGCCACTGCAGTCTGGTGTCAAGGTGAGCGGCACAAGTAAGGTTAATACAACAAGGCAAGCAGACACAACAGAGAATGAATTAAAGCCAGGTCTTACCTCCGGGGTCCGTACCAGATCCCTCTGCTGCACGCGGCTCTTATAGAAGTGCATCTCTCCGCACTATAGACAAAAGGCTGTGCCCTCTGTTCATATTCTATTTTCTAATGTTAAATGGCACTGAATGTGTCTGGCCTCTCCCGCCCATGCATCTGAAATGAAAGATAAATCAGGGAGGCAGGTAAGGCACAGGCCAGGCACGCCGGTCTCTGTCGGTCTGTCTCAGCACTTAACACAAATCTGTCCCTTCTCTTTGTCTCCTCTCTTTCTCTCTCTCTCTCTCTCTCTCTCTCTCTCTCTCTCTCTCTCTCTCTCTCTCCCTCTCTCTCTCTTTGCTCACTCATTCCTTTGCATCTACTCTGAGCTTTAAAGCTCCCCTAACAATGTAGAGTGACTTCCACTAGTGAAAATGATGATCACACTAAACAGAGGGCTATTATGAGCTGGATTTAGGCATCTGACTAAACCAGAGGTCACAGTTGTGTTTCCTGCTCAGTCAGCATTGCTGTAATGGAACGCTCAGCTGGTCAACTTACCTGCCTCACTGCACTGTCTCTCCCAAGCACTCTTCTCTCCAGTAACATTAAACACACACACACACAACTCCCAACTATGGAGATCAATAGCAATTTACTGGCTAACAGAAAATGGCTGTTTTAGTGTTAATGAATTTTTTTCTTTTTTTTTTTTCGCTGCTTTGGTTACGGTTTTCATAATGAACCTCTTTACGCAGGGCCAGATTGAAATGACTGTAGCATATGGACCACTTTGATTTTGTCTCCGCGTTTTTATTTGATGTACTTAAAGTGGTGCATTTCATTCTGAGCCTTGTTGTTTTAATTTAGTATTTATGTCTATTTTTATATTTTTATGTTTATGGATATTTATTTTAATTTCTCTCTTGTATGATACAAAGGGGGGGGGGGGGGGGGGACACAGTCTTTACTGATACTCACATCCTACACAAGGCTGCAAAAGTATAGCTCTCACTTTGCAGGTTACTTTATTTTCATTGGTTTTTATTAAATGCAGGTTACTTTAAATAAAATGGTATAGGTGTCAGCCGACTTTGGGGGTGCCTGCTGGCATCCGCAGATAAAGCCGATTATCATTGCAGGTCTTTGGGGTTTTGAGTTTCATCCATAGAACGAGACAGCCTCTAGAACCTCTATGTGCACAGCATTGCAGGTATTTACATCATCCTTATCAACAATCTCTTTTTACCCTTTCTTGCCACCCAGATGCATAGCTTAAAGCCAGAGGGTCTTTGCTTCCTCTTATATTACATAAAAATCTTTTGTTAATTTTTTATTTTTTTTTGTAGACCCTCCAGCAGCAGACACCAGAGCAAAAATTTAGATTTTTGGAGATGTTGCTTTATCCTTTATAGAATGTAGTGTGAGCAGAACACTGGTATATAAAAGGGGGTGGGCCATAATGATGGATACCTTTTTGGCCTCATGGGCCTAGGAGCATTTTGCACCTTCCTCACACTCTATAACAGGGGTAGGCAACCTCAGCACTCCAGCTGTGGTGAAACTACAAATCCCATCATGCCCCTGCCTCTCCAGAAGTCTAGGAATGCCTCTTGGGACTTGTAGTTCCATAACAGATGGAGTGCTGGGGTTGCCTACCCCTGCTCTATAATTACACCTTAGTAGATCACTCTAAGAGCCCTTTCACACTGAGGCGCTTGAAAACTGCCTATAAACCGCAGATCCCTTTTCAGGTGCTTTATCAAGCGCTTTTGAGGCGTTAGCGGTGCGCTTTTTTTTGAAGGTCATGTGACTCAAAAACTGCTTCAAGAACCATTTTTAGACGCTTCCTATTCATTTTAATGGAGAGGGGCACATTTGAGGCGCTTTTTTTAGTGATCCAAATATGCTCCAAAGAGTTTTTTCACCCCCCTGCCAGTGCACATGAGCTTTCCAGGTGCTTTTTTTTTTTTTAGCGCCAAAGTGCTGGAAAAGCTACCTCAGTGTGAAAGGGCTCTTAATAAACAGTAGCTGGGTTATATTTGGCTTTATAACATTCTTGAAGTGAAAGTGAGTTGGAGGTAATAATTGGGTAAAATGCTGGTAAGGCCCGTTATCAGCCATAGCTAGCTATACAATAAAAACTCATTTTTATTAATCACGTATGCAATAACAAGTAATAACCAATAGCAATTGTAAACGTTTACCATGTATGAATGCTGATGTTCCTTTTAACCTCCCTTTATGCAAGAAAGGCACCAGAAGTCTTTCCCTGTATATAGAGCTAATTGAGTCAATAATCCAATGTTTTTGCTAATGACTAGGGAAAGTGGGATTGAATTCTTTGAATGGACCGTCTTCCCAAGCGCTGATTAATATCGCCTCTCCCTAGAGAGTACAAGAATGGCTTAACGCAACTGTGCATTTAGTGAATTGTATACATCTAGGAATCTGTGCAAATAGCTCAGTGCGTAAACGGGACCGAATCAGAATAATTAGCAAGTCAATCGTTTGACTAAGGTTTGAGTTGTTATCTGAAAGAGTATTACCTGTAAACAACAGAGACAAAGCGGTAAGTACCCGTGGCTCTTCAGTGATGACATCATAGACACAGGTGTGAGCACCGGTTACTCTGTTCATGGGGAGGCTTGCACCAAAACTGCATAGCATGGTGACGTTCAGTGCGTATTTATTAAATACAAGGGTGTTTTTAGTTTTTTGATATTCAGTGTGCACTAACCAACAGCAAGCAAAAGTTTACTGCTTTGGCTGCTTTGGGTTGTCGAATATTGCTCATTTATATTTTCTGTATTAAAACCTCTAAGACAGAATGTACTTGTAGCAGGATATTCCTTTCTATCTGAATTCAATCAAACAGCCTTAAGCCTAGTACACACGGGTCGAATGTCAGGCAGCATGGGCCGGTTCAATAGAAGCTGGCTGAAACGTGTGTACTGGAATCGGTCCGACAGAAGCTGGCCATATAGTCGGCTTCTTTCAATGTGACATGACCGAAAAAAGGTCTGCCGATTGGCTCCCGATCAGCCATCTCAGCCAATAGCTGAGAGCGCTAACCAGAGTGTTCTGGCGCGGGTCGTCCCAATGCCAGAACACAATAGCACAGCAGGGGGAGATCGTTGTAATAACATTGGATTGTTGATACAGCGTCTCCTCCTAAACTGTCATTTTTCTTTTCGTTCAGCGCTGCTGGGTTGAACAAAAAAAAAAACACTACTGGTGTGTACTAGGCTTCACTAGCACCATAAAATATCCCAGTGTCATTTATGTTTTAGAAACAAATGGGATTTACTAAAACTGAATCTGGTGCATCTGTGCATAGCAACCAATCGGCTTCCAGGTTTTACTGTCAAAGCGTAATTGAACAAGTAGAAGTTAGAAACTGGTTACTTTGCACAGCTGGACAAGATTCTGTAGGCTCCAGTTTTAGGAAAATCTCCACGTAAATGTAATCTTTTCCAGAGAGAACACCTGAGTGACCTGTTTTTGCCAGCTCACCTATTTACAAAGGCTGGTGAAAATCATGTTGTATGTTTAATCATCGGAATTCAAATGAGAGAAGATACTGGTGAACGCAGAAATTCCCCCGGCTGGCACACATGCAGTTCCATGTCACAATAGATCAGTGGTTCTCAACTCCAGTCCTCAGGGCGCACCAACAGGCCAGATTTTAAGTACTACCTTGGGGAGATGCAGACTACCCTGTTTCCCCGAAAATAAGACCTAGCGTGACTGTCGGTGAAGGCTGCAATATAAGCCCTACAACCCAAATAAGCCCTACCCTGTTTCCCTGAAAATAAGCCCTACCCTGAAAATAAGACCTACAAGGACTTTAACTAGGGCTTATTTGGGTGGTGGGGCTTATATTGCAGCCATCACCGACAGTCACGCTAGGTCTTATTTTCGGGGAAACAGGGTAGAATACTGCAATCACTGAGCAGCAAATGATATCACCTGTCATGTATTTCAGTTATCTTGCAAACCTGGCCTGTTAGTGGGTCCTGAGGACAGGAGTTGAGAACCACTGCAATAGATGATCCAGTTCAGGTTTAGTCCATTGCCCTAAGAACTAGTATGCTGACTATGAATTGGAACAGCATCTTCCCTTGAAGGTTTCTAACTCAGGTGTTTTGCTTTGTGACTGATTCCCTTTAAAGCAATTCCCTTTAGAATATCTCTATTAATATAATGTTGCAACTACAGACTAATATTGGGGTTGATTTACTAAAACTGAGGAGTGCAGAATCTGGTGTAGCTCTGCATAGAAACCAATCAGCTTCTAACTTAAACTTGTTCAATTAACCTTTTGATATAAAAAAAAAAACCCTGGAAGCTGATTGGTTTTTATGTAGAGCAGCACCCAATTTTGCACTCTCCAGTTTTAGTAAATCACCTTCATTGTCTCTGGTCATCAAAGCTTAGAAAGCTGCAATGCAAAGAACTATGATGAATTGTTAAAGGGTCGGTCCACTTTAATGTAATATTTCCGGTTTAAGTGGGTTTTTGGTAAGAACTCTTTTAACGAAGTATCCTATAGCAACAGAATTTTATTTCATTCATTGCTTCAAGCAGTCTGATCAGCGAGAGATGATGGCTGATTGGTCATTACAGATTACTGCACTTTGCGCATTCCATTCTGCCCCTACTAAATGAGTCTGCTGTCCCTCAGAAAGGCTTGAAGTCAAAGAGTTAACCAAGGTAACCCCATGCAGATGTGTATACAAGCTCCCCCGCTACTGCACTGAGCCCTACGAGATCTATATAGTAGGAAGTCAGTTCATCACATAAATAAACAATAAATGTTCTAAGGAAAATGTGAAATTGTTACCAAGCTGTTACTTTCTTGCAGGAAACAAATATCACCCTATCCTGTTATTTGCTGCTCTCTTCCGAGAAAAAGCACATTTCTTTCCCATTTTCTAGAACAAACCTTGCCTCACTCTGAATTATCGCCTTTTACGCTTTTGTTTTACATTACCGTATTATTATGCACCTAAAATTTTACAGACACCATAATAAGCCAGCAGTGCTATGTAAAGTAGGTGACTGCGGTATACCTTTTATTTTTTTTATTTTATGATGGGCCTTTTTTCAATATCTCTCTGCTTGAAAATAATCTACTCCTGCTGTTATGTATTAAACAGAAAGATCACACAGCTTTTATTTGTGCTTCTTCTTCTACAGTTATAGGACATTTCCGAGATCGCTTTTAGCGTTGCAGTAACAAAATGCCATCGTATTAGCCAATTTCTTTGACATCCGTTTGTCGCTTGCTTTCAGAACGGAGAACATCAATAGACTAAAGACATACGTCCTGCAAACCTGCAAAGAAAGTTTTTTAAAACTGCCTCATATCAATGTATAGTGTATGGTTAATATACACATGTGAGTCTGTATGGATACATTATTATACATTATTATATATCAAAATCAACATTTGGATGCACACTTCCTGATATTTGCTAGAGATGTTTCTGATTTTTCTTTTGATTTAAATTTTTATTTTTTTTTAAATTTTCTTTTCTCCTGATTTAAACATCAATAGAACAGACTAGGTAGTGTAGGGGTTAATGCCCGAATGTGAGCATCGACAAGCAAAGAATGTTTATGCAGCATCAATGTTAAGATTTTGCAGCATATTGGGAAATATCTGCAACTTAGCCCTTCAATTTGAAGAATTTTCTACTGTGTCCCAGCCAGAAAAGAAGTTGCAATGGTTTCAGTTGCTCCTCAATGACTGCGCAGATCTGAAAACCGAGAAAAGGGTCTGAGCACATATGATACGTGTGTACATAGCAGCATGCTGAAGCTGGAAATATTAACTGGATAGGGAGCGACACACAGAGCCAGCTTCCTTATTCATCACCTTTGCTTAGGTGGTAATTTGGCACCTTGAATGTCGCTTTTTTTTCTTACATTTCCTCACAGGCCGGGCCTACTCGCTAAATCTCAGCAGTACAAGGCCACAATAACGCAGTACAGCAGATAGTGGCCATAACTGAACTCTGTTAACCCTAAATATCTAATTGCCATGCTGGGACTTGTGGTCCCTTGACAGTTTAATTGCAGATGCTTGACCAGGCCTTTGCTGTAATATTAAAAAAAAGCTAATAGTTTATAAAACCAAGGGAGAAAAAAAATAAAATGTGAATTTTGCTCAAACCAACCGGTATTGAGTTGGAATTTTTACTGCGAAAAATTGGAGCTGCAATTCGGTTGCTGCGGACGACGCAGACCCTTTCCGCGTTTAGTAATCCTCATCACTAATGCATGCTGTAATAGTTACACACATCAACTCATTCATCCTAAATTCGAAATATGTATACATACTCCAAAGAAATTAACTTTAATCAAAAAAAAAATCATAGCATTGAAAATATTTAATATAAAACTATAACACTGCAAAACCAACATTAATAACAATAATCAAAATGTCAAAATGATACACGTTCTACACTTGTGTATAATACATAGATGTCACAAATCATCTCTTAAAATAGCAATGAATATTAGTAACAATATATGCGCTTATTTATTTCGCAGAGCGGAAGGCAGCAGTCAAGTTTAAATTGCAGTAACCCATAGCAACTAAAGACATGCTCCCTTTAGACAGTTTAGAGCAGACATGCATATTTCTAATTAGAATGATATCAGGAAACTTTGCGCATTGGTGTTTGTCCTACTACACAAGTTTGAACGCAAGAAATATCAAAAAAAAATGTGTTGTCGGTGATGTTTAGACAGGCTATAAATGATGCCAATAAAGAAAGCAGCCCCTATTAAATATTAAACCTATTTTATGAGCGCAAGCCGTTATTTAAAAACCCTAGTATATGTCTACTGTGACCACAAATTAGAGTAGAGTAGAATATCATTTCTTGCAGTGAATGCTCTTAATTAAAAAAAAAAAAGCACAGCGCTCTCTCTAGCATGCATTCACTAGTCTCTCTTATGATCAAAGCTTGCGTTATCCTAGGAGCAATGCCACCAACAACGCGGGCCTCCACCGGCAACCAACAGGTTAACCCCCGTCCAACGATTACATGTCAAAGTTGTAAGGTTTCAGGCTGATACATGTGCTTTAGCTGCTTACGCTGCAGAATCCTGCCATGAGTAATTTCATCCTGAACAAGCCAACCAAAGAAGCACATTTGTGCACCCCCCCCCCCCCCCCACCACCACCACCACCACCTTGATGCAAAGCACAGGGAGACAGAGAAAGAGGACAGGCATCCTCCTGCAAGGAAGGGATGCTCCATGTAAGTCACCAGTCAAGTTTGAATGGAGCAGGTAATGTGGTGTGTTTAGTATTTAACGCGCAGAGGTCTGGTGCAGCCAGTGAAAGAAGAGCATAGGCAGAAAGATACATACCCTGACAGAAGAGTCTGTTGCAGCAGTGGAGTCACTAGAGCTGAAGCTGAAAGCTGAATCAGCTTTTGAGAGTTAGGGATGCATAGAGGAGGGTCATAGAATCACAAGGTAATATTATGCTGCAGCCGCCTTCCCCTCTTCCAGAGCCAATCTCTAATGCAGGAAGGGAAAAAAAAAAAATAATAAAACAGGCCCTGTAATGGTATTAGTCTATACTTTGAGAGAGAGAAAATACCCAGCCCCCCCCCCCCCCCCCACCACCACCACCAGTCTCACACACACACACACACACCACCCCCATCACCGGCATCTCCACCTCCCTCACACTCATAGCAAAGCACCTTAACACAGACCAATTCTTTTTGCATCCTCCCTAGGGATGGAGCATTGCGATAGATGGGAAGGCAAAGCCTTAAGGATAAGAATCTCCAGTAAGATGGGAAGTGGCCTATGGAGAGGTGCCTGGAATAGAGGCAGTATTCACGAGCTCAAGGTTCCATGCACAAGGGACATTGCTAAAGGATGAGCGTCCACAGGCACATGCATTGACGATGGGCGTGCTTGTTTACTCATTGCAGGGTTATGTTATTCTTGGCTTGGAAGGCAGCTTTAAAGTGCAGTGTGGTCATTATGTTGTAGAAAACAGGCTAGCGTCCCAAGCGCAAATTTTCTTTTCTCGTTCTACTTTCAGCAATAACACGTCAGAGACCATGACCCTCTCTTGCACCCAAATGACATGGAAACCACTGGCGACGAATAGCCCACCACACCCCGATGCAGTAAGCAAAAAATATGAACCATTATCTTTAAATACGAAATATACAGTGCTGGGATTATAGAACAAAACACATCATATTTGCATTATTTTGTCTCGCTATATGACCTTCCTCATCTATCCTGCAGCAGTGCAGTCATCACGGTGTATAAATGACCCACAATTCAGCTTACTCTATTTTACGCTGGATAAATGCTGATCCACGTTCCTAAATTTCAGTGGCATGGCCCTGAGGCGATTCAGTTTGCATAGGTAGCGCTATACAAGTCACTCATTCATTCATTCATGGTCTCCATTTTTCATTAACAAACTAAAATAATTGTAGACACGCCCACACCTCCAAAAGCAATATTATTTTTTTCGTGCAAAATATACTTTAAACCCATAAAGCTAAAATAGAGCAAACACTTTTTTTTGCAGAATTTAATTATTTTGCTGCTCTGATATAAATGTCAAATTTCCGAGAAAGGTGGAGGTGTATTCTAAATCTTGCAGCAATGTGGCCATTACTGGCATTACAGCTCTCGGGTCTTACTGTTTCCTGGCTGTGTGTTCATGTAAAAAAAAAAAAAAAAAGAAAGTCGGATAGATGATGAATACACTTGCATCTGAGTGGCATTAAAAAAAAAAAAAAAAACTAGCGTGACTTCTTAATTCTGCAAATGAGCATTGTCCTTTAAACAACCTTTTAAATGAAAAGTTAACACTCACGTTCAGATGATGTTTCCTAGCTGTCAGTCCGGCCGAAAAATATTCACATTGCTGTGAAGTAGGCGTCCAGTGGAGAGAGAGCTCAATAAACCAGGAGGACGTAAACGTCTGACTAGAATGGGTCATGTTGTGGAAGGCAATGAAATTGTTTTCTTGAGGGAGAGGTGGGATTTCAAAAAACGATGCATATATATATCCTGATAGGCGTTCGACTCTTGCAGCGGCAGGCAAGTGGCCTCTTTTACCAGCAACTTCCCTCTGATCACTTATAGTCCGTCATAATAGAGCCAGCACTGGGAAACCTGTCTATCTATTGATCCCTGGGCCTGAAACAAGCTTTGGGTCTGGTTCTTACCTCGCCTTTGCACTAAAAAAAGATTACACAATGTTTTTTTTTTTTCATTCTCTTCTATTTTCTCTTTACCTCCCTGCCCCCTTCCCCACAGTCCTCTATGGTTAAGAAGTAAAACAAGTTACATAGGTTTTAGGTTTAAAGCTGGGGGTATTTTTTGGGGGGTGGGGGCTTCAGCACCATACACATTAGTTATGTATAATGGTGTATATCCCATTACCTGCAGATGGCTGCTTCTGCTAAAAACCCAGAGTGGAAGGGATTTTGCCCTGTCTGTCTGTTTTCCCACATTGTGAGAGTTTACAGCAGCTGCTGCTACAGAGAAAAGTTGTCCTGCTCATCTACCCCCTACTGCCTTCTCCACCATTCATAGAACTCCCACTGATGCGATGCATTTTGGGACAAAAATAATAGAAGTTCTGTAAATGGCTGAGAGGGTAGAAGTGGGCAGTCAAGCTGTGCAACTTTTCTCTGTAGCAGCAGCTGCTGTTATTGTGTATGGTGTTGTATCCCAGAAAACAACACTAAACTTTAGCTTTAAAGCGTTTGTTAGCCCCAGGGCTTTTTTTCTCAGAGAATAGGTGCAGGAACTCAACCATGCCCGCCACATACACATACCTGACAAATGGCATCAAATAGTAGCTCTTCCCTCTGCATACAACCCCTCCCTCCACTGCCCTCATCTTCTCCCCCCTCCTTAAAAGCTCCACCATCTGTCATATTTCTTACCTTTGTTGCAATATTAAGCTGAAGCACCTATCCGGCTGTAGTACCTTCCAGCATACTATACTACAGTCACTTGCAAAGGAGATCATGCAGAAGGAGCATCAACAACTGGTCACCAGGGAAAAAATGGAGACCACAGAGGGTGCAGCCTACCACGCACCCTGTCCTGCCCATGACTGCACTGAACCCTGGTTATTTGTTCTGTATCTCCCTTGTCCCTGTCCGGCACTCAGTGGGATCTGCGCAGGAGATCTGACCTGTGGGAGCTACTGACAGATAAGCTATCACTTGTAAATGCAGAAGCTGGACTTCAGTGTTACCAAGTGATAGTGGTGAGCAGGGAGCAGAAGACCAGAGCCAGAGGTGGTGGAACTGAGTTCCCTCGAGTTCCTGCTGAAAAAAAGCCCTGGTTACCTCCAACATTTCATATTCCAAATATATGCCTAATATACCATGTAAAAGTATGAAAAAGTCTCCTGTTCTCTTTGTATTGCTTCCTTTATGTAAAATCCCTGGTGTTCCTGCCAGTTCCTCTGCTTACCTATTAAAAACTGACCACGCTAAGCGGCAGAGCACACTCTGGTCAGTTTTCTAGCTATGCTGGGAACTCAGCCTACTCTCCCCTAATGATCCGACTTGTGCTGACACGCCCCCCCCCCCCCCCCCCTGCACAGCCATTCTCTTGGGAGCTCAGTGTGCTGCTGCTTCTCCTCCTACCCAAGCTCTTATGCAGCTGAGAACAGAGGGAATAGGATCACTTATAAAAAAGGGAAAATGGTATTTATAATGTTTTTTTATATCTATACAAAAATGTTTGGCCTTTCATTTCTATTTTGAACTAAATGGGTTGTTTTACAAGGTGAGGGTTTACATACACTTTAGGTTAGTATGATAATATTGGGGGGGGGGGGGGGGGGCTGTGGCATAACTACATCCCTAAATATCAGGTGACCCAAAATTTCTTTTATCTTCTTTATTTCACATTTTAGGAGCAGGGTGAAACCATAATATAAAAAAAATATATAGAGGTTCATGTGTTAACACTTCTTGCTGTTTCTTGAGACAGCAAGCAAAAGAAAATCTCAAGACAACTAGAACAGAAAAATAAACTATTGGGGGTTATATCCATCCCCTACTCTTTTCAAAACTACTAACAAAAATGTATTTCCCATCCAGGGATGAGGAAAGGGAGGGACACAGGAATTCTCATACTGTCAGGTTATATTGCCACCTACAGGAAAAGGATACTGTTATTAACTCCCACAACTATCATGCCTGTTTTTTTGTTAATGTCCTCAGAAGAGTGGACATGTCCTCTTCAGCTCTGCTGTGCTCTGTTTTTCTACTATCACCAGTTTCTCTAGTCATCTTCAGCTTTTTGTAGCTTCAGGACACATACAGTGGGTATAGAAAAGAATCACCCCCTTTACAATAATCACATTGTCACGTACCTGGTAGGTTATGAGCCTGGAGTGCATAGAAGGACCTCCCTTACAGCTCCCACTCCTGTTCCTCTGGAATGGAGACAGAAGGCCAGGAGTGAGGAGTGGTATGGGTGCCAGGCAGGATCGACAGTCACCGGAAGTTCAGGAGTGGTGACATCCTCTGGGTCCAGAAGCTGAAGAGGAAGCTGGATCACAGAGAGGACCCGGAGCCACAGCAGATAAGGAAGCAGGTAAGTAAACAGGTAAGTAAGCAGGACTGGAACCAGGAACAAAGCAGCAGGTAGTAGCCTGGAATGCTGGACTGGAACCTGGAACAAGCAGCAGGTAGTAGCCTGGAACGCTGGACTGGAACCTGGAACAAACAGCAGGTAGTAGCCTGGAACGCTGGACTGGAACAAGCAGCAGGTAGTAGCCTGGAACACTGGACTGGAACCTGGAACAAACAGCAGGTAGTAGCCTGGAATGCTGGACTGGAACCTGGAACAAGCAGCAGGTAGTAGCCTTGAACACTGGACTGGAACCTGGAACAAGGCAGCAGGTAGTAGCCTGGAATGCTGGACTGGAACCAGGAACAAGGCAGCAGGTAGTAGACTGGAATGCTGGACTGGAACCAGGAACAAGGCAGCAGGTAGTAGACTGGAATGCTGGACTGGAACCAGGAACAAGGCAGCAGGTAGTAGACTGGAACGCTGGATACAGGTGTCAGACTGAGGGGTGGTCAAATAAGCTAGAGGTCGGTATCAGTCGATCAGCAGAGGTACCAGGGACAACACAGAGGGATGGTCAGGCAAGCCAAGAGGGTCTGGTGCAGGCGGATAGCAGGATGGTCTAACAGGAAGCCGGGTCAGATAGCAGAGTACACAGGTCAGATCAGGTTAAGGCACACGGAACGCTGTAGAGCAGACAGCGGGGATGGAGTGTGACAGGCCGGTTTAAATAGCCCGCCTGGCACTAGCGGGAGTGCGCGTGCCCGTGCGTGACAGCACCCGTGAACGCGTGCGCATGCGCAGTGGAACCCGCGGCCGTGTCCCCCTGCGTCTGGATCGCTGATTATTGGCAGGATCTTCATGACATTGCCCCCCCCAAGGGGCAGCCTCCGGATGCCCCTTTGAAGGAATTTCTCCGGATGGGCTCTTTTAAAAGATTGTAAAAGATTTTCAGCATGAATATTATCCCCGGGTTCCCAAGAATTTTCTTCTGGGCCGAACCCCCTCCATTTTATCAAAAATTGATTTTGGTTGCCTCTTCTCCTATGGTCCATGATAGCCTCCACCTCAAATTCCTCCTCCCCATCCACCAAAATTGGATGAGGAGGATCCGTACTTCGGCCTGGAAATGGGTTAGAAACAGAGGGTTTGAGTAGAGACACATGAAATACTGGATGCACTTTTAATGAATTCGGAAGTTCAAGTTCGTATGCCACCTCATTAATCCTTCGTTTAACAGGAAATGGGCCAAGAAACTCGGGACCCAATTTCTTTGATGGGCAAGCCATCCTGAGATTTACTGTAGATAACCATACCTGGTCCCCGGGTGTAAGTAACAGCTCACCTCGTCTCTTCTTATCAAAAGTTGCTTTATTATACTCCAGGGTCCTGGTCATGGTCTCCTGCAAAACTTGATTGTTGGAAGTGAAGAAGTCCAACCTCTCCTGAACTGCGGGTACTGTGCACTCTGGAAGAGAATTAGGCAGAAAAGAAGGGTAGTAACCATAATTTGCAAAAAATGGGGTTTGTTTCATAGCGGAATGAATAGAGTTGTTGTAGGCAAACTCAGCCAATGGAAGAACAGAAATCCAATCATCCTGGGCAAATGAAGAAAAACAGCGTAAATATTGTTCAAGAGTCTGGTTTGTTCTTTCTGTTTGCCCATTAGTCTGGGGGTGGTAAGCAGATGAAAATGAGAGTTCAATCTTCAATGTTTTGCATAGAGACCTCCAAAATCGGGAGGTATACTGTACCCCCCGATCTGAAACGATATTAACTGGTACCCCATGGAGCCTGATGGCTTCTCTAATGAATGCCTGTGCCGTTTCTGTAGCTGAGGGAGTGCCCTTCATTGGGACAAAGTGGGCCATCTTCGACAACCGGTCTACTATGACAAAAATTGAGGTGAAACCCCCAGCCGGAGGTAATTCCACAATAAAATCTATAGAAAGCATCTTCCAAGGCCTATCTTGGACAGGTAATGGCTTTAGCAAACCCCATGCCTTGGTCCTGTGCCCCTTGTTTCTGATACAGGTGGTACAGGATTCAACAAATCTCCTACAATCATTACGTAACTGAGGCCACCAAAAGGTACGCTGTACCAGATCAGTAGTTTTAGCCACTCCAAAATTCCCAGCAAAAGCATGGTCATGACAGAGTTCTAGTACTGAAACTCGTAGTTCTTCAGGTATAAAAATCCTATTCTCGTGCCATAATAACCCATCCTTAACTTGGAGTTCTGGCCTAATGGAAGACCCCAATTCTGCTGAAGCCTGCTTAATCCGGGAAAGCAGATCTCCCTGAAGCAAAAGAAAATTCTCCGGGGACAGAATGGTGTCCGGAGGGGAAACCTCTTGGGGCTTATGAAACATCCTGGATAGGGCATCAGGCTTGGTATTCTTGGAGCCAGGGCGATAACTGCTTACTGTGGGGATGCACTCGAGAGGAGTGAGGGGCCAGGAACACTGCTGAGAGACCAGAGAAGAGGAGGATCTGGTCTGTGCAAAACAACTGCACAGAGCAGGTAAGTATAACATGTTTGTTATTTTTATAGAAAAAAAACAAGACTTTAGTATCACTTTAAACTCCATTGAAAATCTGTGGAATGACTTGAAGACTGCAGTCCACAAACAGTCACCATCAAATTTACCTGAACTTGAGCAGTTCTGCAAAGAAGAGTGGGCAAATATTGCAAAGTCTAGTTGTGCAAAGTTAGTAGAGACATATCTCAACAGACTAAAGGCTGTAATTAAAGCAAAAGGTTGTTCAACAAAATACTGACAGCAAGTAAGTGATCCTTTTTCCAACTCAGTGATTCTGTTTTTTATTTTTTTCTAACATTTTGGTGTTATATCTTTTACTTGGGTGTTATAAGTTGTACTGAGTAAATACAGCTGGATAAAACAAAAACTGTGTCTGTCTTCACTTCAGGCTGCAAAGCAACAAGGTGTGATTATTTTAAATGGGGGGGATTCTTTTCCATACCCACTGTATATAGAAATTCTGGAAAGTTCTCCAGCTAGTTAAACCATGCAAATTTCCAGTCCATTATCTATGACGGTGTTCGCTCTACGACAGTCCTGCTATCAGCACTGACTACCCATCTGTGCTCCAGTTTACACAGGACTCTGCTACCCAGGTCATGCCAGTATGTCTAGGGGTTCCCTACAGAGTTATCGGTCAAGAGGTGAGGCAGTTTTTCTGTCACCATCTCTGCAACCTACTGTTGTTAGTTCCTAGCAGGCTTATGCTAGGTTGGGGTTCCTCTATTATGCTTGTTGAGGCTACTTACAGTATATGGCATGTTCTACAGTAACATCTGCAGTTAATTGGTCACTTTGTGCTGGGAGTTATTTGTTTCCTTTATTCTAGGCTTGCCTTATATTTTTCCTAAATTCACTTTCCTGTTTATATTTCTACTAAGTGACTCTGGAAAGCTTTAGACTTTTCAGATATTCTTAGAATCAGCCATGACACATTCTCCTTAAAAACATCTAAAAAGTATTTTTTTTTTTTAGATATGTTGTGTGAAGGAGAAAACATACAAACATATAGTGGGGTTTTCTCATATTTGATTGCAAAGGTGAAAACACACTTTAAGGAAAAAAAGGTGGTTAAGTAGAAGCATTATGGCTGAAGAACCTTTTCAGAAGCTTTGTACAGGGAGACCTTGGTCAGATAAGTGCTTACTGCTTTAAATGTCACTATTATTTAAGAGGAGCAGAAAGGGGCATTCTGAGTAAACAAACATCCCACAGTACTTAGGCTCACTTGCTTGCCTTTTGTGTGTAGGGATTCCAAGGACTTACCTTGGCTTACAATTACCTTTTTCTCCCTTCCCTTGCGAAATCCAACACAGACACTAGACTTTATTGGTTCAGTTAGGATCACTCTACAGATCCGTTATCACATATGAATTAATTTTCTCTCTAAAGGAAGAATTTTTCAGATCGATTTAAGTCTGTAGGAGAAGTTTTTTTCTTTATTGCGGCGATCTGCTTTACCGATCAATTATATCTACAGTCGGGACGGAAAGTATTCAGACCCCCTTACATTTTTCACTCTTTATTATATATTGCAGCCATTTGGTAAAATCATTTAAGTTCATTTTTTTCCTCATTAATGTACACACAGAACCTCATATTGACAGAAAAACACAGAATTGTTGACATTTTTGTAGATTTATTAAAAAAGAAAAACTGAAATATCACATGGTTCTAAGTATTCAGACCCTTTGCTGTGACACTCATATAATTAACTCAGGTGCTGTCCATTTCTTCTGCTCATCCTTGAGGCTGGGTTCACACTTGTCCGACAAACGCTCCGACATTGGAAGCTCATGTCGCATGACGTGTGAAATCCAATGTTTCCCTATGGGAGCCGTCCTAACTGGTCCGACCCAAGTCGTTCCGACTTTAGAAATGCTCCCTGTACTACTTTCGTCCGACTTTGATCCTACTTCAGCCTATTGACTATCATTGAAGTCGGATCAAAGTCGGATCGCCGTCTCGCATGATCCGACTTCGGCACGCGACTTGTGCTCAGAAGATCTTGAGGGGGAACTCCGCGCCAAATTTTAAATAAAAAACCGGCATGGGTCCCCCCAAGAGCATACCAGGCCCCTAGGTCTGGTATGGACCTTGAGGGGAACCCCCTACGCCGAAAAAACGGCGTGGGGCCCCCCCCAATCCATACCAGACCCTTATCCGAGCACGCAGCCCGGCCGGACAGGAATGGGGGTGGGGGCGTGCGCCCCCCCTCCTGAACCGTACCAGGCCGCATGCCCTCAACATGGGGGGTTGGTGCCTTGGGGGAGAGGGGGGCGCGCTGCGGGCCCCCCCACCCCAAAGCACCTTGTCCCCATGTTGATGAGGACAAGGGCCTCTTCCCGACAACCCTGGCCGTTGGTTGTCGGGGTCTGCGGGCGGGGGGCTTATCGGAATCCGGGAGCCCCCTTTAATAAGGGGGCCCCCAGATCCCGGCCCCCCACCCTATGTGAATGAGTATGGGGTACATCGTACCCTACCCATTCACCTAGGGAAAAAGTGTCAATTAAAAAAAAACACTACACAGATTTTTAAAGTAATTTATTAGACAGCTCCGGGGGTCTTCTTCCGGCTTCGGGGGTCTCCTTCCGACTTCGGGGATCTCTCTGGTTCTTCTCTGCGCTCTCTGGATCTTCTGCCGGGCTCCTCCGCTATCTTCTGCTCTTTTGCTATAGCGGAGGAGCCCGGTCTGCTGCCTTTTTCTCTTCGGGGGTCTCTCCGGTTCTTCTCCGCGCTCTCCGGATCTTCTGCCGGGCTCCTCCGCTATTTTCTGCTCTTTTGCCGCTCTTTTGCTATAGCGGAGGAGCCCGGTCTTCAATCTTCTGCCTTCTGCCCTCTTCTGATGTTGACACGACGCTCTCTCGGGCTGGAATGCACTCTGGGCGCCCCGCCCCCTTATGCCGTCACAGTCCCAGCATGCCCAGGGGGGGGGTCACCGCCTATATAAGCCATAGCAGAGCGCACAGAGAGCATTCCAGCCCGAGAGAGCGTCGTGTCAACATCGGAAGAAGGGATGAAGAGAAGAAGCGGCGACAAGACAGCGGCAGCAGACCGGGCCCCTCGCTGGCAATAGAGCTGGAAGAAGATAGCGGCGGGGCCCGGGAGAAGAGGCGGAACACCGGGAGAAGTCGGAAGAAGACACCCCCTCCCCCCCGAAGTCAGAAGAAGATCCCGGAGCTGCCCAATAAATTAATCTTGAAACCTGTGTACTGGTTTTTTTTTTATTGACACTTTTCCCTAGGTGAATGGGTAGGGGTACCATGTACCCCATACTCATTCACACAGGGTGGGGGGCCGGGATCTGGGGGCACCCTTATTAAAGGGTGCTCCCGGATTCCGATAAGCCCTCCGCCCGCAGACCCCGACAACCAACGGCCAGGGTTGTCGGGAAGAGGCCCTTGTCCTCATCAACATGGGGACAAGGTGCTTTGGGGTGTCCGGCCGGGCTGCGCGCTCGGATAAGGGTCTGGTATGGATTTGGGGGGACCCCCATGCCGTTTTTTCGGCGTAGGGGGTTCCCCTCAAGGTCCATACCAGACCCAAAGGCCTGGTATGCTCTTGGAGGGGGAACCCATGCCGGTTTTTTATTTAAAATTTGGCACGGAGTTTCCCCTAAAGATTCATACCAAACACATTGGCGGGGATCCAAGTCGGATCCCCGTTCATTGAAAGTCGGACACATGCCGGCTTCATGTCGCAGGGCAAAGTCAGATCCAAAGTAGGACGGCTGTCGTGTCACACCAGTGTGAACCCAGCCTGAGATGGTTCTACACTTTCATTTAAGTCCAGCTGTGTTTGATTATACTGATTGGACTTGATTAGGAAAGCCACACACCTGTCTATATAAGACCTTACAGCTCACAGTGCATGTCAGAGCAAATGAGAATCATGAGGTCAAAGGAACTGCCTGAAGAGCTCAGAGACAGAATTGTGGCAAGGCACAGATCTTGTCAAGGTTACAAAAAAAATTCTGCTGCACTTAAGGTTCCTAAGAGCACAGTGGCCTCCATAATCCTTAAATGGAAGATGTTTGGGACGACCAGAACCCTTCCTAAAGCTGGCCGTCCGGTCAAACTGAGCTATCGGGGGAGAAGAGCCTTGGTGAGAGAAGTAAAGAAGAACCCAAAGATCACTGTGGCTGAGCTCCAGAGATGCAGTCGGGAGATGGGAGAAAGTTGTAGAAAGTCAACCATCACTGCAGCCCTCCACCACTCAGGGCTTTATGGCAGAGTGGCCCGGCGGAAGCCTCTCCTCAGTGCAAGACACATGAAAGCCCGCATGGAGTTTGCTAAAAAACACCTGAAGGACTCCAAGATGGTGAGAAATAAGATTCTTTGGTCTGATGAGACCAAGATAGAACTTTTCGGCCTTAATTCTAAGTGATAGGTGTATAGAAAATCAGGCACTGCTCATCACCTGTCCAATACAGTCCCAACAGTGAAGCATGGTGGTGGCAGCATCATGCTGTGGGGTGTTTTTCAGCTGCAGGGACATGACGACTGGTTGCAATCGAGGGAAAGATGAATGCGGCCAAGTACAGGGATATCCTGGACGAAAACCTTCTCCAGAGTGCTCAGGACCTCAGACTGGGCTGAAGGTTTACCTTCCAACAAGACAATGACCCTAAGCACACAGCTAGAATAACGAAGGAGTGGCTTCACAACAACTCCGTGACTGTTCTTGAATGGCCCAGCCAGAGCCATGACTTAAACCCAATTGAGCATCTCTGGAGAGTAGGGATGAGCTTCGTGTTCGAGTCGAACCCATGTTCGACTCGAACATCGGCTGTTCGACCGTCCGTCGAATTGCGAACGTTATGGGCCGTTCGCGCCAAATTCGTGTGGCGCGTCACGGCCCATAATTCACTGCGGCATCGCAGTGCATTGCTGGCTGATGATTGGCCAAGCATGCACTATGACCCGCATGCTTGGCCAATCACAGCGCCGTCAGTAGAGAGAGCTGTAATTGGCCAAAGCCAGGGTGGCTTTGGCCAATTATGGCTCAGGGGATTTAGTACACGCCCCACACTATATAAGGCCGCCTGCACGGCGGCCCTGTGTAGTGTGTTCCGGTGTGCTGATAGAGAGAGAGACAGACAGTGTCATTTGATTTGAGAGCTAGATTAGGCTAGATCTGTTCCTGCTCTTTACATTTAGTGCAGTGCGTCCTGCTCACAGTGTTCAGCTAGATCTGTTCCTGCTCTTTACATTTAGTGCAGTGCGTCCTGCTCACAGTGTTCAGCTAGATCCGTTCCTGCTCTTTACATTTAGTGCAGTGCGTCCTGCTCACAGTGTTCAGCTAGATCTGTTCCTGCTATTTACATTTAGTGCAGTCAGTGCGTCCTGCTCACAGTGTTCAGCTAGATCCGTTCCTGCTATTTACATTTAGTGCAGTCAGTGCGTCCTGCTCACAGTGTTCAGCTAGATCCGTTCCTGGTATTTACATTTAGTGCAGTGCGTCCTGCTCACAGTGTTCAGCTAGATCCGTTCCTGCTATTTACATTTAGTGCAGTGCGTCCTGCTCACAGTGTTCAGCTAGATCCGTTCCTGCTATTTACATTTAGTGCAGTGCGTCCTGCTCACAGTGTTCAGCTAGATCCGTTCCTGCTATTTACATTTAGTGCAGTCAGTGCGTCCTGCTCACAGTGTTCAGCTAGATCCGTTCCTGCTATTTACATTTAGTGCAGTCAGTGTGTCCTGCTCACAGTGTTCAGCTAGATCCGTTCCTGCTATTTACATTTAGTGCAGTCAGTGCGTCCTGCTCACAGTGTTCAGCTAGATCCGTTCCTGCTATTTACATTTAGTGCAGTGCGTCCTGCTCACAGTGTTCAGCTAGATCCGTTCCTGCTATTTACATTTAGTGCAGTGCGTCCTGCTCACAGTGTTCAGCTAGATCCGTTCCTGCTATTTACATTTAGTGCAGTGCGTCCTGCTCACAGTGTTCAGCTAGATCCGTTCCTGCTATTTACATTTAGTGCAGTGCGTCCTGCTCACAGTGTTCAGCTAGATCCGTTCCTGCTATTTACATTTAGTGCAGTCAGTGCGTCCTGCTCACAGTGTTCAGCTAGATCCGTTCCTGCTATTTACATTTAGTGCAGTGCGTCCTGCTCACAATGTTCAGCTAGATCTGTTCCTGCTATTTACATTTAGTGCAGTCAGTGCGTCCTGCTCACAGTGTTCAGCTAGATCCGTTCCTGCTATTTACATTTAGTGCAGTGCGTCCTGCTCACAGTGTTCAGCTAGATCCGTTCCTGCTATTTACATTTAGTGCAGTGCGTCCTGCTCACAGTGTTCAGCTAGATCCGTTCCTGCTATTTACATTTAGTGCAGTGCGTCCTGCTCACAGTGTTCAGCTAGATCCGTTCCTGCTATTTACATTTAGTGCAGTGCGTCCTGCTCACAGTGTTCAGCTAGATCTGTTCCTGCTATTTACATTTAGTGCAGTCAGTGCGTCCTGCTCACAGTGTTCAGCTAGATCCGTTCCTGCTATTTACATTTAGTGCAGTGCGTCCTGCTCACAGTGTTCAGCTAGATCTGTTCCTGCTATTTACATTTAGTGCAGTGCGTCCTGCTCACAGTGTTCAGCTAGATCCGTTCCTGCTATTTACATTTAGTGCAGTCAGTGCGTCCTGCTCACAGTGTTCAGCTAGATCCGTTCCTGCTATTTACATTTAGTGCAGTGCGTCCTGCTCACAGTG
This sequence comes from Lithobates septentrionalis, assembly GCA_037952835.1. Taxonomy (NCBI): domain Eukaryota; kingdom Metazoa; phylum Chordata; class Amphibia; order Anura; family Ranidae; genus Lithobates; species Lithobates septentrionalis. Next base: position 1,180,715 of record JBBDGP010003457.1, on the reverse strand, counting down.
TTCAGCTAGATCCGTTCCTGTTATCTTCCTACTGACAGGCAGGCTTGTCTGGTTACAGTATATAAAGCTACCTGAAGAAAATTACAGGTGTTCTATCCCAGCTTAGTGCAGCTACAGGCCATTAGTATGTCTGGAAGGCCAAGAAGGAGAGGCAGACAGTCACAAGCCAATAAGAGAGGGCAAGCAGGCTCTGTGTCTAGTGCTGGTCGTGGAGACGGTGCATCCTCATCAGCACGTGGCCATGGGACACGCTTGGCCTTTTTTTCGGCAGCTGGCCGTGTTGAGCCGCAACATGCGGAAAACTTGGTCGAGTGGATGACCAAGCCGTCCTCATCCTCCTCATCCTCTCTCACCCATGCCCAGGGTGCTTTGTCTGGCAAAGCAGCGGCCTCTTCCCTCAGCTCAATGTCATCAGTGACTCCTTCCCTAGCTCCACCATGTCCTCATGAGGATTCCCTCGAACTGTTTGACCACAGTGTTGGGTACATGCTCCAGGAGGATGCCCAGCGTTTGGAAGGCTCTGATGATGATACTGAGCTCGATGAAGGCAGTAACATGAGCACGGACAGAGGGGGTGCCCAAGAAGGACAGCAATCTGGCAGTCATGCTCCCCCTGCTGCAGCATACTGCCAGGTTTGCTCCAGTGATGAGGAGGGAGGGGATGATGAGGTCACTGACTCAACGTGGGTGCCTGATAGGAGAGAGGAGGAGGAGGAGGAGGAGGAGGCGGCACATCACCAACGAGGCAGGATGCCCTCCAGGGGCCAGCCTAAGGGCAGCACATTGACTGCATCACACCCCAAAGCTCCACATGTGCAGGGCGCTGCAGTCTCTGCGCGTTATTCAAAAAGTTCTTTGGTGTGGGCCTTTTTTGAGACGAGTGCATCAGATCGCACCGCTGCTATTTGCAACATATGTCTCAAGCGTATCTCGCGTGGCCAAAACATCTCCCGCTTGGGTACCACATGCTTGACCAGACATATGTTGACCTGCCATGCAGTTCGTTGGCAAGCATATCTAAAAGACCCACACCAAAGAACAAAGAGGATCTCTCCTTGCTCCTCATCAGCTGAGATTTCCAACCCCACTAGACCTTCAGTCCTCTCTGAGACCTGCAGTGAGAGGAATGAAGGTGTAGAATTAGGTGTGTCACAGCCAAGTACTTGTGGGCAATCTGCTTTTGGTACACCGACGCCAGATTGTACCAGGCAAATTTCCCTGCCCCAGCTGCTGCACCGCCGAAAGAAGTTTGCTCCCAGCCATCCACATGCCCAGCGGTTGAATGCTAGCTTGGCAAAATTGCTAGCACTTCAACTGCTGCCTTTTCAGTTGGTAGACTCTGCCCCCTTCCGTGAGTTTGTGGAATGTGCGGTTCCTCAGTGGCAGGTACCCAAACGCCACTTTTTCTCACGGAAGGCGATTCCAGCTCTCTACCGGCATGTGGAAGGCAATGTCCATGCCTCGCTGGACAGGGCGGTCAGCGGTAAGGTGCATATTACCGCTGACTCATGGTCCAGCAGGCATGGACAGGGACGTTACTTAAGTTTCACGGCGCATTGGGTGACTCTGCTGGCAGCTGGGAAGGATGCAGGACAAGGTGCAGTAGTGTTGGAGGTTGTTCCGCCACCACGCCTCCAAAATGCTGATTGTGACACACCTCTCTCCTCCACCCCCTCCTCTTCTTCTTCCTCCATGGCCTCTTCCTCGGAACCAGCGGTGCTCCGTAGGCGTTCAAGGGGCTACGCAAGTACGCAGGCCAAAAGATGCCATGCGGTGCTTGAGCTGGTGTGCTTGGGGGACAGGAGCCACACTGGGGCAGAGGTTCTGTCAGCTCTGCAGGGGCAGGTTCAGAGGTGGTTGACGCCACGCCAACTTAAGGCAGGAATGGTGGTTTGCGACAATGGCACCAACCTCCTCTCTGCCCTCCGACAGGGACAACTGACCCATGTGCCCTGTTTGGCTCACGTCCTTAACTTGGTGGTGCAGCGGTTCTTGGGCAGGTACCCGGGCTTACAGGATGTCCTGAGGCAGGCCAGGAAAGTCTGTGTGCATTTCCGCCGGTCATATAATGCCAGTGCTCGGCTGACGGACCTCCAAAAGGAGTTTAACCTGCCCAAGAACCGCCTAATCTGTGACATGCCCACCAGGTGGAACTCGACATTGGCCATGCTGCAGCGGCTGCACACGCAGCAGAGGGCCATAAATGAGTACCTGTGCGACTATGGCACCAGGACAGGGTCAGGGGACCTTGGTTTTTTTTCCCCACGCCAGTGGGCCATGATCAGGGATGCATGCACTGTCCTGTCACCATTCGAGGAGGCCACGAGGATGGTGAGCACTGACAGTGCATGCATCAGTGACACTGTCCCCCTTGTCCACCTGTTGGAGCACACGCTGCGTGGAATAATGGACAGGGCACTTGAGGCAGAACAGAGGCAGGAAGAGGAGGACTTCCTTAGCTCTCAAGGCCCCCTTTATCCAGACAGTGTTCCTGCGTGCCCGCCGATCACACAGGAAGAGGACGAGGAGGAGGAGGAGGAGGAGGAGGAAGATTGTGTCAGTATGGAGGTGGAGCCTGGCACTCAGCATCAGCAGTCTTTAAGGGATCAGTCCCAAGGAACACATGGACTTGTACGTGGCTGGGAGGAGGTGGCTGCGGACGTTGTTGTCCTTAGTGACCCAGAGGACTCCGGACCGAATGCCTCAGCAAACCTACGCTGCATGGCCTCCCTGATCCTGCAAAGCCTGCGTAAGGATCCTCGTATTCGTGGTATCAAGGAGAAGGACCAATACTGGCTGGCAACCCTCCTTGATCCACGTTACAAGGGTAAGGTTGCGGACCTTATCTTGCCATCGCAGAGGGAGCAGAGGATGAAACATCTTCGGGAGGCCTTGCAGAAAGGTCTGTGCAACGCGTTCCCAGAGACTGGGAGGTTACAAACTCCTGTTTCTGGACAACGTGTTGCTGAGGCTTCGGTCAGTCAAAGAAGGAGCGGTGGAGAAGGTGGCCGTCTGACCGATGCGTTCAGACAATTTTTTGGTCCGCAGCCCCAAGGTATGATCGGTTCCAGCAACCATCGCCAGCGTCTGTTTTACATGGTGCAGGAATACCTAGGGGCAAGATCAGACTTGGACACCTTTCCCACCGAAAATCCTCTGGGTTACTGGGTCTTGAGGATGGATCACTGGCCAGAGCTTGCACAGTATGCAATTGAGCTACTGGCCTGTCCTGCATCCAGCGTTCTTTCGGAACGCACATTCAGTGCTGCTGGAGGCGTGGTAACCGATCACAGGGTGCGTCTGTCCACTGACTCGGTCGATCGGCTGACCTTCATAAAAATGAATCAGTCTTGGATCACCACCAGCTACCAAGCACCTGATGCTGATGTAACTGAATAATTTTTTTCAGATCCCTTCAAAGACTGCCTATGCTGATGCTGAGTGACTATCCCTGAGTAATTATCCTCTTCCTCCTCAATCATCACGCTGATAGCTTGTAAGAACATTTTTGGTTCTGGGCGCCACCACCAGTGCCTAAGGCACAATTTTTCAGCCCCTGTATAACAGGGGCGTGTAATTACAATTTTTGATGTAATACTTTGCAGCACGGCTCGTTCCTGCATTCCAACTAGAGTGTCTGTGAGGGGTTGCAGTGTTGTGGCACCAGCATCAGTGCCTAAGGCCCAATTTTTCTGCCCCTGTCTAACAGGGGCGTGTAATTACAATTTTTGATGCAATACTTTGCAGCAGGGCTCGTTCCTGCGTTCCAACTAGAGTGTCTGTGAGGGGTTGCAGTGTTGTGGCACCAGCACCAGTGCCTAAGGCCCAATTTTTCTGCCCCTGTCTAACAGGGGCGTGTAATTACAATTTTTGATGCAATACTTTGCAGCAGGGCTCGTTCCTGCGTTCCAACTAGAGTGTCTGTGAGGGGTTGCAGTGTTGTGGCACCAGCACCAGTGCCTAAGGCCCAATTTTTCTGCCCCTGTCTAACAGGGGCGTGTAATTACAATTTTTGATGCAATACTTTGCAGCAGTGCTCGTTCCTGCGTTCCAACTAGAGTGTCTGTGAGGGGTTGCAGTGTTGTGGCACCAGCACCAGTGCCTAAGGCCCAATTTTTCTGCCCCTGTCTAACAGGGGCGTGTAATTACAATTTTTGATGCAATACTTTGCAGCAGGGCTCGTTCCTGCGTTCCAACTAGAGTGTCTGTGAGGGGTTGCAGTGTTGTGGCACCAGCACCAGTGCCTAAGGCCTAATTTTTCAGCTCCTGTTCAACAGGGGCATGTAATTACAATTCTTGATCTAATATTTCACAGCAGGGCCCTGTGAGGGCTTACAGTGTTTTGGCCACAGCAACACCTAAGGCCCAAATTTCTGCTGAGTATATAGGGCAGGACCCTACTTTCAAACATCTAACTTACAAACGACTCCTACTTGCAAACGGAAGGAGACAACAGGAAGTGAGATGAAATCTACCCCTAGGAAGGGAAATTCTCTCATGTAAGAGTTAATATGGGAAAACAATTTCTCCTTTCCACTGATGCTTTCCAATCCTTGTTCCACAAAAAAACCCAAATTTTCAAAAAACATTTTTCATTGGGACAAAAAAGTGAGGTGAAATCTTCTGAAGAGGAGGAAAGACGCAAAACAAATGTCACAGGGGTGATAACCCTTCCCTATGTTTTCCAAAAAGCTTAGAAAAGATTTTTTGGCTGGAGCTAAACACGTTAAAAATGTTCAAAATTACAAACAGATTCTACTTAACAACAAACCTACAGTCCCTGTCTTGTTTGCACCGCCTGTATACTGCTGTTCAGAGTATATAGGGACCTTTCCTTATTTTAATTTGGGTGCGGGGTTCCCCTTAATATCCATACAAGACCCAAAGGGCCTGGTAATGGACTGGGGGGTACCCATGCCGTTTGTCTCACTGATTTTCATCCATATTGGCAGGACCCGACATGACATTAAACCCGCAAGCAGTTTTAAATGAGATTTTTTCCTTTAAAAATGACATTTGGTGCAGGGACTGTTCTAAACATGGGAAACACGCGTCACTTTACAGGCATACTATAGACACCCCCCAGGTACGATATTTAAAGGAATATTTCACTTTTTTTTTTTTACTTTAAGCATCATTAAAATCACTGCTCCCGAAAAAACGGCCGTTTTTAAAAGTTTTTTTTGCATTGATACATGTCCCCTGGGGTAGGACCCGGGTCCCCACACCCTTTTTAGGACAATACCATGCAAATTAGCCTTTAAAATGAGCACTTTTGATTTCGAACGTTCGAGTCCCATAGACGTCAATGGGGTTCTAACGTTCGTGCGAACTTGCGGTCCGTTCGCGGGTTCTGGTGCGAACCGAACCGGGGGGTGTTCGGCTCATCCCTACTGGAGAGACCTAAAAATGGCTGTCCACCAACGTTTACCATCCAACCTGACAGAACTGGAGAGGATCTGCAAGGAGGAATGGCAGAGGATCCCCAAATCCAGGTGTGAAAAACTTGTTGCATCTTTCCTAAAAAGACTCATGGCTGCATTAGATCAAAAGGGTGCTTCTACTAAATACTGAGCAAAGGATCTGAATACTTAGGACCATGTGATATTTCAGTTTTTCTTTTTTATTAAATCTGCAAAAATGTCAACAATTCTGTGTTTTTCTGTCATTATGGGGTGCTGTGTGTACATTAATGAGGAAAAAATTTAACTTAAATGATTTTAGCAAATGGCTGCAATATAACAAAGAGTGAAAAATTTAAGGGGGTCTGAATACTTTCCGTCCCCACTGTATATTGGGATATCAGGGGAATTTTGAAGCACCTTATATAAAGAACAATAAAAAATGCTAAAAATAGCTCAATGGGGCTTTTAAGGTGATACATAATCACTCTAGGTTCCAAAAGATACACTACGCTCCAGTTAGTGAAATTGAAAGCTTGGTTTGATACTAAGTACTTTTCATCTAGGACACTACCAATGGTAAGAGCACCCATTCAATTCTGTGGAATAAATGTTTGTCGGGGTGGGAATACTTGAACATTTTACATCTCTGTTGCTTGGGTGCTGTAAGTGATATCCCAGGGCTACAATGTAAAGTTTTGATCCCTGCTACTTCCTTGGTTTCTCACCTCCAAGCCTCCTGTGTCACAGCACAGAATAACAGATCTCCCTTAGCCCTCTCGGGTCTTCTGGATCAAAGTATCATTGCCCTACTTCCTGTGGAAAAAAAGGTTTCAGGGGTTTTACTCCAACCTGTTCACCATTCACAAACCCAAAGAAGTATCCGCCCTATCTTGGATATAAAAGTTCTGAATGCCCTCATTCAAGCTCAAAACTATGTGTGCAACCCATCAGATCCGTTATTGCCTCCCTTCGCCGGGGCAACTTTCTACCTTCTGTGGACTTTAGGTAGCGTACCTACATGTTCCCATCTTTCCAGCACATCTTACAGTTTTGCTGTGCTCCCCCAATTCGTAGCCTTGTCTATTGGCTGCTCGTCTGCACCTTGGGTGATCACCAAGGTTCTAGTCCTAGTATTAGCCCTGCTGCTCTCTCATGGTATAACCATTGTGGCATACTTAGACAGAATCCTGTTGGAGTATCTGGTTCTTAGGACAGAATATTTCTCCCCCTGAAGAAACTTCAGTTTCACAGGTCTCAGACCTGTTTTTTAGAGTTCAGGAGTTGCCCGAATCTCTGCTTTTGCATGAGAGTCCTAGCCCTGAACTTCAAGGCCGTTCCATTTGCTGCCCAATTTCCCTCCAGACCCCTACAACATGGCATTCTTTTATCAATTGACAAACCAATTAAGTCCCCTGACAGACCAAATCGTTTGGCCCTCGAGATCCAGGTTGTCCCTGGCCTGGTGTGGTGTGACTCCAAACGGCAGAGTTCACTTATAACAATTCTAAATGTGGTTCCACTTCTCAAATAACCTTTCTTTAAAACACTGATTATCATCCTTTTTTTTCCCTGATCTCCCTATCGCAACTCCAATTCCTGTTACTGAGAGATGAACTACTTTACAGGAAATTCAGGACAAATTGATTGATACTTTGAAGGAGGCTCAGGAATATTTTAAAAAGGCTGCTGACAGACATGGGCTGTCTTGGAAGGAGGGGCATATTGTCAGGATCTGGGTCTAAACCTGGGACTTTTGTTGTGTCTGGCTGTGAATCTTCCTACTGTGACATCCGAGATGCTGAACAGCTCCCAGCTTGATTCCGTGGACAACTTTACTTTGTATGTTGTATGTTGCTTCTGGGAAACCTTAAAGGGTAGGTTCACCTTTACAGAAAATCCTGTAAGGTGAACTGACTCAGGATGCCCTCCACCCCCCCCCCCCCCGTTCTGCTGACCTGGAGCGAGGTGATCACCCCCACTGACACATCGGGTCCCCGCTAACCATCCGGGGCTTAGAAATTCCCTGCCGCTTAATCTCCAAAACGTACCTCATCAGGAGGTATGTTTAGGAGCATTCTAATTGTTCGGCACCATCACATCAGAACCTGCTTAGCCCGTCCTATCACCGCAGGCAAAGAGGAGGGAAAGCCACGGGGATTTCAAACCCCCGGACCGGTACAGCAGCGATACGAGATGTCAGTGTGGGGGATCGCCGGACTCTAGTTTAGCAAGACGGGGGGGATGGGGAGGGGGTCCAGTATAAGTTCATATTACAGATTTTCTGTAAAGGTGAACTTACACTTTAAACACTTTGCTCCTTCCATGAACTTCCTATTGTAGCCATTTCTCTGCACTTCCTATTTGACAAATTATTGTGCTCTTGTTATCGACTCTTAGCTTGTTCATGGACTATGCTTCCACTGCTTCATCCACTACCTGACTCCTACCAACCCCCCCCCCCCCCCCCCCCCGCTTGCTCTCTTCCTGCTGGGGAAATCCCCATTAGCACACAGCAAAACTCACCTCCACCATCAGGGGCTTTGGTAAAAAAAACAGCTAATTCCTAGACCTCATGCTTCAATTGAGCCCTCATCATCCAATAGGGGGATCTGCTTCATCCCCCGTCCACCCAGCTGGTTACTGTGCAAACATCTCTGCTAAAGGCATTGGCCTCTAAGCCTGATCCCAGACTGTGACACCTTTCTGTTTTTTTCTGTTTTTTGCATAGGGGCATGGTGGTGTTGAGGCCCAGGACTTCCTTATTGCCTAAGGTAGTTCTGCCTTTTGCCTCAACCAGGGCATTCTGGCCTCCTCTATATGGCTGCAGATTCACTAAAAGAAAATTACCTCCGTTGTCTGGATGTGTTTCGAGCTGTGAGAGTCTAACATTTTACATTTTACTCAGTTTAGGAGGCCTTTATTAAGTGGTACAATGTTTTCACTGTATTTATAGAGTGCTTACAGCTTATACCTTCAGCCCTACACTATTGCATTAGTCGATATTCTCCATCATATTTCCTGAATGAGTCTCCTGTCAGTGAATATGCAGAAAATTCTTTGGTTGGAATGTTGGTCTGCAGAAACAGTAATGTAAGAAATGCTTGATTCACATGCCTTTGATGGTGAACACCCCTTTGGTGCTTCTTTGGACACTTCATAAAATATGTCACCGAAGGTAAAAGTTGACTAAAGGATGTAAACACTTGACACCTTAGCGCTAAGAACTCCCATGGAAGCTGAACACAGTACTTCTGATAATGGTAACCACTATGCAACCCTGACTGGATGATTTAGGTGTTGCTGCCCTCTTAAGATTGGGAAATCTTGTAATTACACAAACAATAGAAAACAAAGAGCGCAAATACAGCAATTTATTTAAAGGTAAAAGACGTAAAATATACTCATAAAACCTTTGTGAATAACAGCATTGTGCAATCCAGGAACCAAAGCAAGCCCATCTAGGAACTCCTTAGGTTCAAGTGGATGATAACACCAGCTGATGGGTTTCGGAGGCTTCCTTTTTAAGTCAGTTTTTTCTTCCCCAAAAAACTTCTAACTTGCATCCTCCAGACTTGGACTCTGCAGTCCATGGATTGTATAACTAATGCAGTTCTGCATCAAACTTCAAATCAGTTCAGTCTCTAGACAAACCGACTCACCTGACATTGAAGACCAGCTTATCTTGGGCCTTGTGGCTGAGGAAACCAGCTCCAGAATTGGGGAAATCCTTCCTCCCACTGTCTTGGAAAATCACAATAACAGATGCCAGCCAGAAGGCAGTGGCGGCTGGTGAAGTTTTAGGATGGGGGGGGGTGCCAGACCCCGCCCTTCCTTTTTGACCCTTCCCACTTGGTGAAAATGGGCATGGTTTCAGCAAAATAGTGGGCGTGGCTCTAAGGTGGTGTGGTTAGTGTCTGAGATGAACAAGGGATGGAGGGAGAGGGAGAGAGGGATGGAGGGACAGCAGGTCCAGATCCTACACAACAATAGAAATATGTGTATTCTAGAAAGTTTAACAATCAGCAGATAAAGATACTCCAAACACCTGGTGTTAGTGCTTTAATCATCCCGACACCATGGTTGTTATGGTGTCAGAATGATTGAAGCGCATTATTTCTATTATTACATTGTAATATAAAATGAAATCGTTCAACTCACCATAATGCAGAATCAGTGGGAGCTCTGAGCGTGCCACGTCGCCTGCCATCAGATGCCATTAGGTGTCCCCAGCGAAGTCCCTCCTTACATGCAGCCTGTGTCACATAAAATGCAGCCCGTGTCCCACCAAATGCAGCAGCCTGCGTCCCACCAAATGCAGCAGCATGTGTCACCACCAAATTTCAGCAGCATGTATCACCACTAAATTGCAGCAGCATGTGTCACCACCAATTGCAGCAGCATGTGTCACCACCAAATTGCAGCAGCATGTGTCACCACCAAATTGCAGCAGCATGTGTCACCACCAATTGCAGCAGCATGTGTCACCACCAAATTGCAGCAGCATGTGTCACCACCAAATTGCAGCAGCATATGTCACAACCAAATTGCAGCAGCATGTGTCACCACCAAATTGCAGCAGCATGTGTCACCAAATTGCAGCAGCATGTGTCACTACCAAATTGCAGCAGCATGTGTCACGACCAAATTGCAGCAGCATGTGTCACCAAATTGCAGCAGCATGTGTCACCAAATTGCAGCAGCATGTGTCACTACCAAATTGCAGCAGCATGTGTCACCAAATTGCAGCAGCATGTGTCACTACCAAATTGCAGCAGCATGTGTCACCACCAAATTGCAGCAGCATGTGTCACCACCAATTGCAGCAGCTTGTGTCACCACCAAATTGCAGCAGCATGTGTCACCACCAATTGCAGCAGCTTGTGTCACCACCAAATTGCAGCAGCATGTGTCACCACCAATTGCAGCAGCTTGTGTCACCAAATTGCAGCAGCATGTGTCACCACCAAATTGCAGCAGCATGTGTCACCACCAATTGCAGCAGCTTGTGTCACCAAATTGCAGCAGCATGTGTCACCACCAAATTGCAGCAGCATGTGTCACCACCAAATTGCTGCAGCATGTGTCACCACCAAATTGCAGCAGCATGTGCCACCACCAAATTGCAGCAGCATGTGTCACCACCAAATTGCAGCAGCATGTGTCACCACCAAATTGCTGCAGCATGTGTCACGACCAATTGCAGCAGCTTGTGTCACCACCAAATTGCAGCAGCATGTGTCACCAAATTGCAGCAGCATGTGTCACCCCCAATTGCAGCAGCATGTGTCACCACCAATTGCAGTAGCACGTGTCGCCACCAAATTGCAGCAGCATGTGTCACCACCAAATTGCAGCAGCATGTGTCACCACCAAATTGCAGCAGCATGTGTCACCAAATTGCAGCAGCATGTGTCACCAAATTGCAGCAGCATGTGTCGCCACCAAATTGCAGCAGCATGTACCACCAAATTACAGCAGCATGTGTCACCAAATTGCAGCAGCATGTGTCGCCACCAAATTGCAGCAGCATGTGTCACCTCCAAATTGCAGCAGCATGTGTCACCATCAAACCCCCTTCCCCCGGTTGTATACACCACTCCTCCACCACTTCTGCCCATTGAAATCAATGGGACACCGCAGCAATACCGCCGGCAAAGCGCCTTTGCAGAGGCGCTTTGCGGTGGTTTTTAACCCTTTCTCGGCCGCTAGCGGGGGTATAACCGCCTCGCTAGTGGCCGAATACCGACATTAAAGCGCCGCTAACAATAGCGGCGTTTTACCGCCAACGCCGCCCCTGCCCCAGTGTGAAAGGGGCCTTAAGAGAAATTAAACCCATTGATTTAACAGTTTCAAAACATAGTTACATTCCTAGCATGTGCTGGCTATATAACTGTCACATTTGCTTAAACCAAACTGTCAAACCATCAAATGGCTAGTGTCATAACTGATCACTTGTGCAGCATCATAGCAGTTGAAGATCAAACAGAGACCAAGATGGCAGCTTCTTTGGCTGAAAACGATAGGAGAGTTTAGATCCGCTTTAATGAGAAACGGGCTGGTGCCGGCTGTCCTGGTTGAAATCTTCCGTTCTCCTTTTCACCCGTACAGCGGTTATCCCAACTGTTTATTATCCACAGAGTGTACCGGATACCACTTAAATTATTTTAGTGGGGACAGAGAAACACCCTGGAGTGTCTGAGATGTTCGGGGTTCCCCAGCAGACTTACTCCACATGCTGTGGAAATGTCCCAGGCTTGTCTGATCCTGACAAGGGTTTGTGGATACAATTAACTTTACTTACCAGACACATCTAGATTTAGATCCCAAGGTATGCCTCTTTGGAAACTTAGATGAGGAGACATTCCCTCCAGATGTTAGAGTGTCCGTCAACAGATTACTGTTCATAGCACATAAAACTATTTCAATGAAATGGCTTTCTCCTGCTCTTCCTATGCTTGAAGAATGGTGCCTGCAGATCAATGCCAGTCTCCTGAAAGAACCACATACCTTCCGAAACAGGGGTACACCAAACAAATTCTGTAAACTGTGGGAGCCTTAGTTTAGCCCCCTTCTCACTGGTCTCCCACAGGTTACTGCAGTGCTGATCATACCCATATTGAGAATAATGCAAAATAACATACCTTGACACTATTATTTTATTGTCTTCTGTTTGACTGGTTCAGATGAGAGTTTAGTGTATAGTGTTACTACATGAAACAACATATTTACAAGTGTAATGTTGATTTAGTGCACTTGGGGGCTAAGAATATGCATGCATCATACATGCTAGGGGGAGTACAACTGGGGGAATCAATGGTGGAGAAGGATCTGGGTGTTCTGGTAGGTCATAAGCTTAATAATTGCATGCAATGCCAAGCTGTGGTTTACAAAGCGAGGAAAATCCTTTCTATTAAGAGAAGCACGGACTGTAGAGAGAAATCATTTTACCCCTGAACAAATCATTAGTAAGACCTCATCTGGAATATGCAGTTCGGTTTTGGGCACCAGTTCACAAAAAGGATATTGGATAACTTGAGAGAGTGCAGAGAAGGGCAACCAAACTGATAAGAGGCATGGAGGAGCTCAGCTATGAGGAAAGATTAGAGGAACTGTATTTATTCTCTCTTGAGAAGAGGAGATTAAGGGGGATATGATAAACATGTATAAATACATAAGTGGTTCACATAGTGAACTTGGTGTTGAGTTATGCACTTTAAGGTCATCACAGAGGACAAAGAGGCACTTCTACATCTGGAGGAAAAGAGATTTAATCTCCACGTACAGAAAGGCTTCTTCACAGTAAGAGCTGTGAAGATTTGGAATAGACTCACCCCAAGACTGGTTCTTTTCAGCTCAGCAGATTGTTTTAAAAAAAGGCCTGGATTCTTTCCTAAATGTACATAATATAACTGGGTACTGACATTTATAGGTAAAGTTTATCCAGGGAATATCCAATTGCCTCTCTGGGGATCAGGAAGGATTTTTTCCCCTGCTGGAGCAAATTGCATCATGCTTTGCTGTTTTTTTTGCCTTCCTCTGGATCAACTGTGGATATAGGATTGTGTATATAGGATTGAATATTCATTTTTTTTCCTTTTATTGGTTAAAACTGGATGGACTTGTGATTTTTTTCAACCAGACTAACTATGTATGTGTAGAACAAGCTGGGTTTTGTAGAAGCCTTCCACGTGTACTGATATTACTCATGGACAGTGGTAGTATTGTACGGTATCACCCTGAACGCTTGTATATCGAAATTTCTTTGTTGTTTTCACAGTTTTGATCGATTACTCTGATATATGTATCTTTGACATCTTATTGATGAAAGTCTTCATGCACCTAAGACTGTGAGTAAGGTTTTGTTTGTTTTTATACTACAACTAAAAACTTTTAATAAAATTATTTAAATAGAAAAAAAAAACATTTCATCCTCTGACGCGGTGCTGCGGAGATTAAAACAGCCGATGGACCTGTCAAAGGTACTTGTCAAGAGTGTGGACTATGCTTGTCCTTTTTCTTTTTTTTTGGTTTACTATTGTATTTTGTTTAAATTCTTTTTATTCATTTTAGCAAAAAGTTACAAAACACAAAATGTCACCATAATAAGCCAAAACAGTATTAATTCAATAGACTAACATCTCAAGCACAACACAATCTAAAAACAAAGACTTATAAAAGGTGTATCTCCTAGGACAGTGATGGTGAACCTTGGCACCCCAGATGTTTTGAAACTACATTTCCCATGATGCTCATGCACTCGGCAGTGGAGTTGAGCATCATGGCAAATGTAGTTCCAAAACATCTGGGGTGCCAAGGTTCACCATCACTGTCCTAGGATCTTACCATAATAACAATATACAGGTATATCGTAATTATTTCCCAAAGATGCTTGTCCTTTCTGTCCTCCATTCCATTCATAGAAGCTGTGCTATAGTTTACATCATTGAAAAGTGCTCCATGAATGGAGGGGGGGGGGGGCAGATAAATGAAGTACTGTCTCTTGTGCTGAATTTAAAAAAGAAATAACTAAACTTATGCAGCGTACACACGATCGGACATTCCGACAACAAAATCCGTGTTTTTTTTCTGACGGATGTTGGCTCAAACTTGTCTTGCATACACACGGTCACACAAATCTTGTCGGAAATTCCGAACGTCAAGAACGCGGTGACGTACAACACGTACTGCTTGATTCCGAGCATGCGTGGCGCTTTGTGCGTCGGAATTGTGTACACACGTTCGGAATTTACGACAACGGATTTTGTTGTCGGAAAATTTGAGAACCAGATCTCAAATTTCGTGTGACGGAAATTCCAATGGAAACTGTCCGATGGAGCCTACACACGGTCGGAATTTCCGACAAAAGGCTGCCATGGAACATTTTCCGTCAGAACATCCAACCGTGTGTACGGGGCATTAGGGTATATTGAACTCCAAGAAACAGATTTTATGTTTTCTTGGAAATATTTTAGTTATGCTAATCTCAAAAAGCCTAATTAGCTGACTTTTAATGAGTTTTTTTTTTTCATAATAAACCGAAACCAGATTCAGCAGGCTTTTCAAAGTGTTTCAGGATGGGATGGCTGTCTTTTTTTTTTACACACTTTTGTGCTTTTCTCTTCTTCTTTGAGAACCGTATAAAAAGCATTACTGGCAATCAACCTGCATTTTTGTAACATATCATAAGGGACTTTTTAGCAATAAATATATTGGCACTTGTCGAGGGTTCAGAGCTGCAAAACATAAAAGCCAGGACAACAAACACATTCATGCAGCAAGTACATTGTGGGGTCAATTCACTAAGAGATAAATACTGCGTGATTTTTTTCCCTAAAATAACTTGGTATAATGCAGTATTTATCTCAAAAGTAGTCAATTTACAAAAAAAAAGTGCTTTAAATATTTATGTTTTGTGGTACTTAAATTTCATGTTATTTTTACATTGTTTTATTGCATTTTTTTTACAGGCTAGCACTGCACCAGAGGGTGATTGTTCTGTGAATGAACGCATACAGAAATATTGCGAAACAATGAAAACATTGCTAGTGTGCCTTTTTTCACAGAATGATCTCCCCAGTGCAAAATTGTAATTTTTTTTTTTAAATATAATATTTATTGGAACCCACAATGGGCGAAAATAGGTCATTACATCCATTTCGTAAGACTGGTGAAAACAGCAGATAAAGAACTGATATATATACATTAGTTTAAATGGTATATAAATTCTAAAACATCCATAAAAAATGGCAGTAAAGGTTTAAAGAAGGAATCTGTCAATTTCTACTATCAGCTGTTTGTTAGAAACGATAAAAAATGGACTCTGGGGTAAGACCCGATGTCGCCCTTAATCACTTTCCTATTTTCAACAATTAAAGAAAGTGGAAAGAAGAGAAGGAGAGGTAAAGGGAGAGAGAAGAAAATAAAGAGGAGTGGGGAGAAGGAGAAGAAAGGGAGGAGAGAGATACGGATGGGAGGGGGAGGGAAGGGGATCCAAGTGGCGTTGGAGTATTTTTTCTGTTGGTGTTGCGCAGTAAGTACTAGATCCCCTATTCTATTAATATCTTCCATCTTATGGAGTCAGTCACAATTGGCGATAGTTGTTTCTTCCAATGGAGTGGGATGCAACACTTTGCAGAGCTTAAGTGGTGTCGCACAATGGATTTATTATAGAGTTTGGCTGAAATGCTAGAGACATGTAGCAAGAAAAAGGCCGGATCACCAGGAATCTTGTATTCTGTGAATTTTTGGGTTATGTCCCTGACTGTTGCCCAAAAGTGCGTTAATTTAGGACACAACCAAAATATGTGGAGCAGCGTTCCTCTATTCCCCTGGCATCTCCAGCAATGGTCAGTAGTGGTAATACTTCTGTAAGCGGAGGGGTGTGAGGTACCACTGTGTTAAAAGTTTATAATTGGTCTCTTGGATTTTCATACAGACCGATGATTTTAATGCGAATCTGAGGATATCTTGTAGTTGGGCAGGTGTAACTTTACGGTGTAGTACCTTTTCCCATTTTTCCAAGAAGGTAAGTGCCATTGTGCAGCCAGACAGTTCAATAGGAAGTAGGTTTTGGATAGAACCTGTGTTAGGGTCTCTTCTTCTGAACAATGGTCTTCAAAGGTCGTCAGAGGACGGCCAAATCCCCGTGAATTAGGTAAGGTATTGTGGAAATGTCGCAATTGGAGTGCTATCCAAAAGGACAGTTTAAAGGGTGTCAGCTCCTCTAAGGAAGGCCACCTAGAAAATGGGATGCCTGAATCCTGCCCAATTGTTGTAGGGTTGCCTTCTAATGCTACTTGCTGCAATGGCCAGTTATAGGTGGGGGCAGTGGCTTTCTTTTTTGTATTACTGTTGTATTGGTCAGGCAAAGCACTGACACCTTTGCAGCCATTGTGCTATGTGCTGGGTGTAAAGTGTGCCCGTGTACCTTAAAGAAGGGGTGGGCTCCCTTTAGTCCATCTGCACTCCATCTATCCATCAGAATGCATGTGCTTCCATTGTGGAGTCACTCATAAGCTAGTGATAGGACTACAGATACCAGGGTGCCTTGGCTGGGCCTGTAGCTTACACATGTATTTGCAAATGTGTGCAGACTAAACCCGTTTTTAACGCATACTGTTAGGTTCATTTGGCTGTCCGTGGGCTGGTCGGTAAGTGAGCTTGGAGTTTTCCTTGGCTTTTTTTATAGCCAGTCTCCAGACCTTAATCCCATAGAAAATATGTGGAGGGAGCTGAAGGTTCGAGTTACCAAACGTCAGCTTCGAAACCCTAATGACTTGGAGAGGATCTGCAAAGATGAGTGGGACAAAATCCCTCCTGAGATGTGTGCAAACCTGGTGGCCAACTACAAGAAACGTCTGACCTGTGATTGACAACAAGGGTTTTGCCACCAAGTACTAAGGCCCCTTCCACACTGGCGCAGTTTGCAGGCGCTGTTGCGCTAAAAATAGCGCCTGCAAACCGACCCGAAACAGCCGCTGCTGTCTCTCCACCCGAGGGCTTTCACACTGGAGCGGTGCGCTAGCAAGACGGGAAAAAGGTCTTCGGAAAAAGAAAAAGCATCTTCGGAGCGGTGAAGGAGCGCTGTATACACTGCTCTTTCACCACTCCTGCCCATTGAAATCAATGGGACAGCGCGGCTATACCGCCGGGAAAGCGCCTCTGCAGAGGCTCTTTGCGGTGGTTTTTAACCCTTTCTCGGCCGCTAGCGGGGGGGTGAAACCCCCGCTGGCGGCTGAATACCGACGGTAAAGCGGCGCTTTACCGCCGCCTCCGCCCCAGTGTGAAAGGGGCCTAAGTCATGTTTTGCGAAGGGGTAGCAGTGGGCAAAAGTACAAAATCAGCAGGGGATCAAATACTTTTTTTCCCTCATTGTAGATTTTTTTCTTTGACAACTTGACTCTTTTATTATCGCATTCAAGATGAAAAAAAAAAACAAAACACAAATATTGCATGCAATAAACATTAGTGAATTGACCTCTGTGTCTCCCAAGTGAGTTTAAATACAAACATTATTTTAATTTCCTTTTTACTGTATCAGAATCAGTCTTATCAGAATCACAAGTAATGAATGGTGTCTGATGTTTATATGGCTTTGGAAGCGTCACTTTGAAAGTTGGAGATATATTGTGGAATGGGCAAATGGTGTCACACTCTTCAGACAACTATGAAATTATTGGGATAGTCGACTGTCTATGTTTTGGGATAATATATATAAATGCATACAATTGTATATAAATTTGTACATAGTTGCTTTAGGAAAAATATAGGAAAATCTTTATGTGTATACGTATATATCCTTTACCCTTCTCCCCTTACCACTTGCCGACCACAATACATTGATATATATTGCAGTTTGCAAGTGATTTACCGAGGTTATGGACATTTTTTTAGCAGCCGGTGGCTGGCTTTTTTTGAAAGTGCTCATGAACTGCTGGAACGCTTTCAGAAGCGGCGGGAAGGGCTGTCCCCTCCCGCCGCTTACCGGTGCAGCCAATTGGACACAGAGGCGGTAAAAGAGTAGATCGTCTTCGATCTCTTCTTTAGCCTTGGAGAACCGAAGCAACGTCATGACATCCCTTCCGGTCCAGGGTGGAAGTAAACATTTTTTTTTTTTTTTAAAGCAAAAGTTCGAAAATGTTTTTATTTTTTTTTTTACCTTTTGCTTTTAAAGGTAAAGGAGAGATTAGGGGTCATCCTTCACTTACCGACCGCCTGCTGCAGTTTTACGTTGATATTTTGAAGAGGAATATCGTTGTTATGGCAGCAGCTAGCTGCCATAACCCCGGTATACTCTACTTCAGCGGGCAGTCCGCTTTCAGATAAAAGTGGTCTCTGCGGCAGATTTTGCAGCAAGATTACTTTCGCGGTGGGAGAGGGGCCCCCTCCCACCGCGCTCCGGTTCCTCCGCCGCTAACTGGAGCCGTCGGTAGCGGCGGAGGTGATCGGATCCTTCTCCTGGCTTGGTATGGAGACGACATATCAATTTTGGGCGGAAGCGACGTCAAAACGCCGCTTCCGCCCATAGCTCTTAAAGGGCCATTATTTTTATTTTTTTCAAATGACAACATTTATTTATTTATTTATTTTATTGCATTTTAGTGTAACTATGAGATCTGAGGTCTCTTTGACCCCAGATCTCATATTTAAGAGGTCCTGTCATGCTTTTTTTCTATTACAAGAGATGTAGGGATGTAGGAAAGGATGTTTACATTCCTTGTAATAGGAATGAAAGTGACACATTTTTTTTAAAAAGAACAGTGTAAAAATAAAAGGTAAAATGGATAAGAAAAAAAATGTTTTTAAACGCGCCCGAGCTTGCGTGCAGAAGCGAACGCAAACGTGAGTAAGGCCTGCAATTTGAAAACGGTGTTCAAACCACACATGTGAGGTATCACCGCGATCGGTAAAGCAAGAGCAATAATTCTATCCCTAGACCTTCTCTGTAACTCAAAACATGCAACCTGTAGAATTTTTTAAACATCGATTTTTAAGGGTAAAAGTTTGTTGCCATTCCATGAGTAGGCGCAATTTTGAAGCATGACATGTTGTGTATCAATTTACTCAGCGTAACATTATCTTTCACAATATAAAAAAGGGATAACTTTACTGTTGTCTTATTTTTAAATTAAAAAATGTGTATTTTTTACAAATACTGGTGTGACAGAAAGTATTGCAACGACTGCCATCTTATTCTCTAGGGTGTTAGAAAAAATATATATATAAAGTTTGGGGGTTCTAAGTAATTTTCTAGCAAAAAAAAAATGTTTTTAACTTGTAAACAACAAATCTCAGAAAGAGGCTTGGTCCTTAAGTGGTTAATTCTATTACAAAGGATGTTTACATTCCTTGTAATAGGAATAAAAGTGATCAAAAAGAAAAAAAAAATAATCAGACAGAGTAAAAATGAAAAATAACGTAAATAAGAAATAAAAACTTTAAGCGCCCCCATCCTCTGTACTTGTGTGTAAAAACAAACGCATATGTAGGTCACACACACATATGTAAACAGCGTTCACACCACACATGTGAGGTATTGCTGTGAACGTTAGAGGAATAATTCCAGCACTAGAACTCCTCTTTACCACTCTAAACAATTAAACCTGTAAACAATTTTAAAGCGCATGGAGATTTTTAAGTACCATAGTTTGTCGCCATTCCACAAGCACGCACAATTATAAAGTGTGACATGTTAGGTGTCTATTTACTCAGTGTAACATCATCTTTTATATTTTACAAAAATAATTGGGGTATATATTGTGTGTTTTTTTTAACTCATTAAAGTGTATTTTTTCCCAAAAAATTGCGTTTGAAAAACCGCTGCGCAAATACATGTAAATAAATGTGACATAAATTGCACTGATTGCCATTTTATTCCCTAGGGTGTCTGCTGAATAAAATATATATAATGTTTGGGGGTAAGAAGTAAATTTCTAGCAAAAAATACTGATTTAAACTTGTAAACAAATAGTGCCAGAAAAAGCTTGGTCTTCAAGTGGTTAAGACCCAGCAGGGGACAAGACTGTCAGAGATGAGAGGTGGAATGTCTTTTGACAATTTTTGCAATAAAGTTTGACACTCAAGATCAGAGGCGTGCAGCTCTGTTAGGGCCAGTTCACATTGGTCCGACATGCACACTGACTTTCAGAGCAAGTCGCACGACATGTCAAAATCAATGGTTCCCTATAGAAGCCGTCTTAACTGGTCTGACTTGTGTCAGTTCGACTTTGAAAATGCTCCCTGCACTACTTTGCTCCGACTTAGGCACAATTTCAGCCCATTGATTTGATTGGAAGTCGCATTTAAGTTGGATCATCATCTTAACTGATCCGACTTGTGGCATGTGACTTGTGCTCTGAGGATCTTGAGGGGGAACTCCATGCCAATTTTTTTTTTTTAAACGGCGTGGGGCCCCATCCCCAGATCCATACCAGGCCCTTTGAGTCTGGTATGATTCTTGAGGGGGAACCCCACGCCAAAACCCCCCCTCCCCAAGACCATACCAGACCCTGGTATAGATTTTAAGGGGAACCCTTACACCAAACTTTAAAAATAAAATAACGACATGTGGTCCACCCCTGAATCAATACCCTAAGCTGAGCATGTAGCGCAGCAGGTCAGGAAAAGGGGGGGGGGGGGTGACAAGGGCCCCGCCCCTCCTAGACTATACCAGGCCACATGCCCTCAACATTTCTTTGGGGTAGGAGGACAAGTGCCTTTATCTGGAAGCCCCCTTTGACAAGGTGGCCCCCAGATCCCGCCCCCCCATGTGAATAAGTATGGGGTACCCATTCACCCAAAAAAGAGTGTAGTGTTACAAAAAAACAAGAAACCGTTTTGAAAAAGTCCTTTATTAAAAATTAGGAATGTCCCCCGTCGTAGCTCCGTGTCTTCTTCCTCCGATCTTCTCCCTCCGCTTCCTCTCCCGGTTCTTCTCTTTCCGCCGACCCGGTCTTCCTCCGATGCTGCCTCCCGCTGTTATGTCAGATCCGATGTCTCCCATTTCTTATATAGCGATGGGGTGTGGCCATCCGGGGGACATCACACGGAAACCCCGCCCCCTTGTGTCTCGTGACACTTTAAAAAAAAATTCTTGCTGTGGGGGTGGCCCTTTAAATACAGTGCCTTGCGAAAGTATTCGGCCCCCTTGAACTTTTCAACCTTTTGCCACATTTCAGGCTTCAAACATAAAGATATAACATTTTTATTTTTTGTGAAGAATCACCAACAAGTGGGACACAATTGTGAAGTGGAACGAAATCTATTGGATTGTTGAAACTTTTTTAACTAATAAAAAAATGAAAAGTGGGGCGTGCAAAATTATTCGGCCCCCTTGCGTTAATACTTTGTAGAGCCACCTTTTGCTGCGATTACAGCTGCAAGTCGCTTGGGGTATATCTCTATCAGTTTTGCACATCGAGAGACTGAAATTCTTGCCCATTCAACAGCAGTTTTCAGCTCTTTCCACAGATTCTCGATTGGATTCAGGTCTGGACTTTGACTTGGCCATTCTAACACCTGGATACGTTTATTTGTGAACCATTCCTTTGTAGATTTTGCTGTATGTTTGGGATCATTGTCTTGTTGGAAGATAAATCTCCGTCCCAGTTTCAGGTCTTTTGCAGACTCCAACAGGTTTTCATCCAGAATGGTTCTGTATTTGGCTGCATCCATCTTCCCCTCAATTTTAACCATCTTCCCTGTCCCTGCTGAAGAAAAGCAGGCCCAAACCATGATGCTGCCACCACCACGTTTGACAGTGGGGATGGTGTGTTGAGTGTGATGAGCTGTGTTGCTTTTACGCCAAACATATCGTTTTGCATTGTGGCCAAAAAGTTCGATTTTGGTTTCATCGGACCAGAGCACCTTCTTCCGCATGTTTGGTGTGTCTCCCAGGTGGCTTGTGGCAAACTTTAGACGAGACTTTTTATGGATATCTTTGAGAAATGGCTTTCTTCTTGCCACTCTTCCATAAAGGCCAGATTTGTGCAGTGTACGACTGATTGTTGTCCTATGGACAGACTCTCCCACCTCAGCTGTAGTTCTCTGCAGTTCATCCAGAGTGATCATGGGCCTCTTGGCTGCATCTCTGATCAGTCTTCTCCTTGTCTGAGCTGAAAGTTTAGAGGGACAGCCAGGTCTTGGTAGATTTGCAGTGGTCTGATACTCCTTCCATCTCAAAATGATCGCTTGCACAGTGCTCCTTGGGATCTTTAAAGCTTGGGAAATCTTTTTGTATCCAAATCCGGTTTTAAACTTCTCCACAACAGTATTACGGACCTGCCTGGTGTGTTCCTTGGTCTTCATGATGCTCTCTGCGCTTTCAACAGAACCCTGAGACTATCACAGAGCAGGTGCATTTATACAGAGACTTGATTACACACAGGTGGATTCTATTTATCACCATCAGTCATTTAGGACAACATTGGATCATTCAGAGATCCTCACTGAACTTCTGGAGTGAGTTTTCTGCACTGAAAGTAAAGGGGCCGAATAATTTTGCGCGCACCACATTTCAGTTTTTTATTTGCTAAAAAAGTTTAAAATATCCAATAGATTTCGTTCCACTTCACAATTGTGTCCCACTTGTTGGTGATTCTTCACAAAAAATTAAAATTT
This sequence comes from Lithobates septentrionalis, assembly GCA_037952835.1. Classification (NCBI taxonomy): domain Eukaryota; kingdom Metazoa; phylum Chordata; class Amphibia; order Anura; family Ranidae; genus Lithobates; species Lithobates septentrionalis. Next base: position 1,158,192 of record JBBDGP010003457.1, on the reverse strand, counting down.
TATATCTTTATTTTTGAAGCCTGAAATGTGGCAAAAGGTTGAAAAGTTCAAGGGGGCCGAATACTTTTGCAAGGCACTGTACATACCAGACTCAAAGTCGGATCCTGTTCATTGAAGTCGCTGTTCATTAAATAAAATGTTTCATGTTTAGATGGAGTGCTCCTTTAATACACACCTCTTTCAGTTCCTCTTTGCTACTTTAATGCATTGCCATGTTTTCCTTGCTCTCCACTTGTAAAGGGAATGGTACGTTTCTTGGTAAGAGGTGCGATGTGTGCTTTTATCTATAGAAAGCCTTGATTTTAATTTACGTTCAGGTGTGAAATGATGACCACAAGATGATGCAAATACAAAAAGCAACATTCTCTGTAAATTCACGATGACGTGTGAGTCGGTGAAGACATAATCTATTGCCTCCCAGTCCAGCCCCTCCCTCTGCTGTGTACAGGATAACGTCAGGATAGCAAGACCAACATTATTTGTGGGCTATTGAGCAACTTCTTCTGGCACCACCTGCCTAAAAACATTTTCTGTCTGACAACTTTTTTTTTTCTTTTTATGATAGAACGAACACCTGTTACATTCTAGAAAGTGATATTTCTATGGATTTCTAAGAGGAATCTGCAGGACAGGAAGTAAAAGGAAATCCCCTCAGTGGAGGCTGGAGCACAGATGGCAAAAAAAAAAAAAATTACCATTCCCTACTTTTAAAATAGCTTTGGTTTTACTTTTTGAAAAAGTAAAAAAAAAAAAAATCAGGTCTGCCCCCTCCCCTCTTCCCTATCATGCTTCCTAATTTCGGTAAATCATTTTTTTTTAACAAACAAAGGTGTACAGTATACCAAATGACACGGTACAAAACAGTACTCATAAAGCTGATACAATCACAATAGAGTACATCATGAGATGAACAGTATAACCATGCAATGTGCAGTATGTATGTAAAAGACAATATACAGTAAGCGTTCCAGCGAATATACACGTAACCCACTCCCAACCCTCCTAGTAACCACAGAGAAGTAGGTATCAGGGTAGTATCAAGTGGAAGTCCAGGGGGCCCATACCTTCTCGTATTTCCATTGACAGCCTCTATTTATATAAGTGATCCTGTACATAGGCAGGGCAGCTTCGATCTGTGCCTCCCACGAGGAGATGGATGGAGGGGAAGGGGTAATCCATTTTAGAAGAATTTCTTTCTTAGCATAAAATAAAAGATAAGAGATCAGTAATTTCAAATGGTGGGATCGTTGTGTGTCCTCATGAACCCCTAACAGGGCCAACTCGGGAGTAATCGGAAGGGACAATTGGAGCCTTGTATTAATTTCGCTGAACATAGCCGTCCAATAGGTCACTATGATAGGGCATTCCCAAAACATATGGAAAAAGGTACCTACATGGGAATTACATATAGGGCACGTGGGATCTCTGTCCAGGAACATACGGTGGAGTTTTTGGGGTGTATAGTAAATTCTATGGAGAAATTTCACCTGGATGAGTTTATCATTGGATGCAATAACCAGCTTGGGGCCATATTCAAGACAGTCCTTCCAACCCTCCTTATCCAGAGAAGGTATGTCTCTATGCCATGTGTCCCACAGTCTCTCAATCTTGGGGGAATCGGTGCCCAGGAGTGCACTCTATAAGGCAGAGAGGGGTTTAGTGAGGTCTCCCGGGGCCAGGAGTTCTTCAATAGGGTCAGCCTGTAGTAGGGGTGGTCGAGGAAATTGAGCCCTAGCAGCATGTTGAAGTTGGAGGTATCCAAACCGCATCCACTGGGGCAGTTGGAATTTTTGCATTAAATCCGACAGGCCTATCAGTACACCCCGGGGCGTAACCTGGCTCAAAGTTGTGATACCATATCTGTCCCACACCTGAGGGTCCGGCAGGGTGGGGTTCCCCCACAGTGGATGTGCAGGCGACCATTGATCAGGTTGTAGGCAATGCCTTCTGGCAGCAGTCCACACCCTCCACGTTGCCCTCTTAGGCCCAGGGGCATCTATGTAAGCCCCTGGACCTCTATAGGAAAGGTTACAGAGGTCAGCCAGGGATCTAAGACAGCTCGCCTCCAAACAGACTGCAACATTGGATCTGGGGCCCTGGAACCACCATTGAAACGTTACCAACATTGCGGCCCAAAAGTACACCTGAAAATTAGGAAGGGCTAAGCCCCCCAGGTGGGCAGGCAGCCACAGGGTGGAGCGTGCCAGCTGGGGGACCGCTCCATTCCAAATAAAGGAGCCCCGGTAAATAATTTGATGTTCCCACTGCTCAGACTGAGCAGCGTCCATATCCTTCAGGACCCTGGTATCTTCTGTAATCATTTGCATAGACTGGGTAACAGAGGAACAACTCCTGTGTACATGTGCCAAGATCCGAATGGAGATACTCATTCTGTTCAGAAGGTTTTAATGTTTCCATCTTTAGGTCTACTGCTGAATTTACTTGCAAGTGCTCGGGGGGGGGGGGCAGACAAAGAAGGCTTAAGCAAGTATTACAATTAGCTTTGGTGCTGCATCTTCTTAGCCTGCACCGTAGGCACTGGCCCACAAGTGTCTTATGGTAAATACAGCTCTGGGTCTATATAAAATCGGGAACATTGACATCCCTGACATATAATAAAGCAAGCTTTGTTGCAGTTCCATTAGTGGATTGTATCTTTTCAATGGCTTCTCTTGTGCACTATAGTGTATTAAGGCGATGCAAATGATGTTTTCTTGTGATGATTCCCGAATAGCCATTCCTCGCTCATCTCCTGAGTCTCATTCGTCTTCTACCAAATGAAATGGAATAACCCAGATGCGGTTGTCAGGTCCCAGAGAAGCAGTCTGTTTCAAACGGAGCTAGGGAGCGTTCCCTGCAGGAGATGAGCAAGGTAAAATGTGCAGGATTTATACTGTACTTGATATTTAGAATTGTTCACTCTAGGAATTTCTTTGCTTTGATTGGAGGCCGCCACAGATGTCACACAGTTCACAATTCTTCCTTTGGGTTCTTGGAGAGAGGGATCCGACCTAGAACAACTAAACAGCAGAAATACAAAGATAAGTAGAAAGTGAACACATTACACAGTGCATCCAGTCAACAAGTAACATCAAAATCTGTGAGCTAAGGCTACAATCCTGAATAGTTTGAAGTCAGAAAGTCCATTCTACCCTTAAAAAAGAAGAAAATTAAACTTAGAAAAAATGGCCCAAATGGTACCGTCTATACTGTGTACTAAATAATACTGAAAATTATTAAAATACCTTTATGGTTTGGGTTTCTCTAGGATCCCATAATCGCTAACACTCCATGCTGTTCCTTGAGGCAGTGAGTACAAGGTGGTAGTAATGTGAAAATCGGAGGTAACGTTCCTCACCAGTGACAGTTCCAGAAATAAGAAAAATTCTACCCTTGCATCCTTCCCGTACTGATGGGTTAAAGTGGTTCTAAAAGCTGATTTTTTTTTTATTACCTTCATGCATTTTATGCCTGAAAGTAAAAAACTTTTTGTGTGCAGCTCACCCCCCCAAATATTTACCTGAGCCCGATCTCGATCCAGCGATGTGCACAAGGGCACCTGCTGTCCCTGCTCTCTTCCTCCTTAATGGCCCAGAGACAGCACTGGGAGCCATTGGCTCTCGTTGCTGTCAATCACAGGTAGTGGGGGGTGGAGCTGAGCCCTGTTCTGTGTGTCAATGAATACACAGAGCCTGCTCAGAAGCGAGCACACATGAGTGCCCCCATAGCAAGTGGCTTGCTATGGGGGCATTCAGCAGGGGGGAGGAGCTAAGAGTGCTGACAGGTTTGTTTTTGTTTTTTTTATTTCTTTAGTATCACTTTTTTTTACATCTAGGAGTGCCAGAATTAGGAAAAATACTTTACCTTATTTCACACTCCAGCAAAGTGGTGCGACCAGTCCCCTGCAATCCTCACTTTAAATCGTTTACAGCCACGGTTGCCCCACCATGTCTAATACAGGGTTTATAGCCTTGCATTGTATATAGTGATGACAAGGGCCCGCTACGGTCGCCCCACCACATATAATGCAGGTTTTATAGCTTTGCATTTTACATAGTAATGACAAGGGACCGCCCACAGACCGGAGCTTCAGGGAGAAGGGGGCAGCACTGGCCAGAATTGAGGGATCAGGTCAGTACTAATGCTTATTCCTGTACTCCCTAGACATAACAAGCATGTAAATCTTGCAGTGCAGTACATGGAATTGCAAAGGTAGATTTTTTTTCTAATATGATGAGCTGTAGGTGAATGGACTCATTTTTTTGGAGGCGCACATACGCACTAGATGAATATGCTTACACGATGAAACGACACACCTTCCTGGCGCAGGCAAAGCTGAGGGGGTGGGTCAGTCATTTCAATGGCAGCTGAATAGCGCTGTCTACCTGAGACGGAAAATAATGTTATAACCAGAGAAGTAGCAGCATCAACAGGTACAGTGAGGGAAAAAAGTATTTAAACCCCTGCTGATTTTTGTACGTTTGCCCACTGACAAAGAAATGATCGGTCTATAATTTTAATGGTAGGTTTTTTTTAACAGTGAGAGACAGAATAACAACAAAAATATCCAGAAAAACGCATTTTAAATTGATTTGCATTTTAATGAGTGAAACAAGTATTTGACCCTTTCGTAAAACATGACTTAGCACTTGGAGGCAAAACCCTTGTTGGCAATCACAGAGGTCAGAGGTTTTATTGTGGTTGGCCACCAGGTTTGCACACATCTCAGGAGGGGTTTTGTCCCACTCCTCTTTGCAGATCCTCTCCAAGTCATTAAGGTTTCGAGGCTGACGTTTGGTAACTCGAACCTTTAGCTCCCTCCACATATTTTATTTGGAATGAAGGTCTGGAGATTCCAGGACCTTAATGTGCTTCTTCTTGAGCCACTCCTTTGTTGCCTTTGCTGTGTTTTTTCGGTCATTGTCATGCTGGAATACCCATCCACAACCCATTTTCAATGCCCTGGCTGAGGGAAGGAGGTTCCCACTCAAGATTTGATGGTACATGGCCCCGTCCATCGTCCCTTTGATGCGAGGAGGTTGTCCTGGCCCCTTAGCAGAAGAACACCCCCAAAGCATAATGTTTCCACCTCCATGTTTGACGGTGGGGATGGTGTTCCTGGGGTCATGGGCAGCATTCCTCCTCCTCCAAATACGGCGAGTTGAGTTGATGCCAAAGAGCTAGATTTTGGTCTCATCTGACCATGACACGTTTACTCAGTTCTCTTCTGAATCATTCAGATGTTCATTAGCAAACTTCAGATGGACCTGTACATGTGTTTTCTTGAGCAGGGGGACCTTGCGGGTGCTGCAGGATTTCAGTCCTACACGGCGTAGTGTGTTACCAATTGTTTTCTTGGTGACTATGGTCCCAGCTGCCTTGAGATCATTGACAAGATTCTCCCGTGGAGTTCTGGGCTGATTCCTCACCGTTCTCATGATCATTGAAACTCCATGAGATCTTGCATGGAGCCCCAGACCGAGGGAGATTGACAGTTATTTTGTGTTTCTTCCATTTGGGATTAATCGCACCAACTGTTGTCACCCTCTTACCAAGCTGCTTGACGATGGTCTTGTAACCCATTCCAGCCTTGTTTAGGTCTACAATCTTGTCCCTGACATCCTTGGACAGCTCTTTGGTCTTGGCCATGGTGGAGAGATTGGAATCTGATTGATTGCTTCTGTGGACAGGTGTCTTTTATACAGGTAACAAGCTGGGATTAGAAGCACTCCCTTTAGGCTGGGTTCACAACTAAGCCGCATGCGGCTCACAGCAGGAGTCCGGTGCGTCTTCATTCACCGTTTCAGGTCCGATTTCAGCCCGAAGATGCACAGGGCTCCTGTGCAATTCGCACTGGAGCCGCTGCCGAGATGTGTGAACCGGCTCCATAGAGAGCCGGTCACAATCTCGTGCTATGTGAATTGGATGCGGGGAATGCATCCAATTCGCTATAGTGTGAACCCGGCCTAAAGAGAGTGTTCCTAATCTCAGCTCATTACCTCTATAGAAGACACCTGGGAGCCAGAAATCTTGCTGATTGATAGGGGATTAAATACTTATTTCACTCATAAGTCCTCATGCACACGGACGTTTTTACAGCTGCTTTTTTGAGCTTTTTTTGCAGCTTAAAAAGGCCTGTCTATGTTAGTCTATGGCTTCATGCCCACCTAGGCGTTTTTGAGCTGCAAGTGGCATAGGCGTTTTTAAGCTGTAAAAAAAACCCAGGACCAGTGGGTTCTGAAAGACGTTTTTCAGCTGTAAAAACGCTCTAACGCTGAAAAACGCTCAAAAACGCTCAAAAACGCTCAAAAACGTCATTCACCAACGTTTTTTAGCGTTTTTGATCCATTGAAAAAAAAACGCTCAAAAACGCTAACGCGGAAAAACGCTAAAAAACGCTCAAAAACGCTAAAAAACGCTATTGCAAAAACGCTGAAAAAAGCTGAAAAAAGTTAAAAAAAGTTACTGCAAAGATACTGGCGTTTTCATAACGTTTTTTTAACAGCCTGTGCGCATGAGGGCTTAAAATGCAAATCAATTTATAACTTTTTTGAAATGTGTTTTTCTGGATATTTTTGTTGTTATTCTGTCTCTCACTGTTAAAATAAACCGACCATTAAAATTATAGACTGATCATTTCTTTGTCAGTGGGCAAATGTACAAAATCAGCAGGGGATCAAATACTTTTTTCCCCCTCACTGTAACTATTTTGCGATCACTTCATCTAATAAAAAAGAGCATTTTCGGAAGGTGAATATTTAATTGGAGCCCTGAATAATGATTAGTAAGTTGTTTGTAGGTTGAAGGTTGGCTGCAGATCTGTCCAGGAATTCTGACTACTCTATAAAAGAAATCTAGCCCGACCTTGCATAGTCGTCTTCTCAGTCACCCCTTTCTGCTTCTTGCGCCTTCAGATTGGACAGCAAACGTGCTCATTGGCCAATAGGGAATTGCAGACAACACTGGGGAAATGTTTCTCTCCCAGTGACCACCATCTCAGAGAGTGGAGATGTCAGGAAATCTTTTCAACCGGGACACAGACAGCAAACAACATACAGCTGTTGGAGCGAGATCTCCAATGTGAGACATAGTGGGGTTGATTTACTAAATCTGTAGAGCGCAAAATCTGGTGCAGCTGTATTTGGCAGCCAATCAGCCTCTAACTTCAGCTTGTTCAATTTTACTTTGACAATAAATCCTGGAAGCTGATTGGTTTCTGTGCAGAGCTGCACCAAATTTTGCACTCTCCCTTTTTAGTAAATCAACCCCAATAGTAATATATCTGATATAGAGCCTCAAACCCCCTTCCCTACTTTATACAACAACAGAATTTGTTTGGAGTTCTACTTTAAGCTGATCAAAGTCTTATGCACACACACATATACTGCCTACATACTGTACATGTATACATACACTGTATATAGTGAGTACAAATAATTTTTAGAATTGTGGCACCAGTCCCCCCTATTAATCCTTTTTTTTACTTAGACTTCCATATAGCAGCCAAGCTTATAGTTTAATATTAACTTTGAAAAACATCACAATGTATTATGCCCTTTTGGACAATGAAAGTCCTTTAAATGCCCTGATTTTATTGCTCAGTGCAATTTTACTGCGTCCCAACTATAAAGCCTTCCTATTATATCACTGACTGAATCCTATCACTTCTTTTTATTGGCAAGGCAATGATCTGCTTGGAGCCATGCTCATTCTTTGCCCAGCTTGTAATGCTTTGTTAGCGGTAGCTTCCTTGTTTCTATTCATTTATGCTGGGGAAACAGTTCTTTCCGTACAGGGAGAGGACCATTCCTCACTGTCATCTTATGGAGAAGCTTTGGGAGTAGAAAAGGTGTCCTCAGGTTATGGATTGAAAGATCTGGGGATTTTTTTTAACATGCCCTTATTTATCATCAGTGCTGGTATGCAATGCCGTACAATGCAGCTGTCACCTTAAGAGCAGCATGTTGGGGGCAGGGCCAGCGTTTGTGAGAATATTGCCCAATCCACACAAAGTATTGCCTCTTTTGGATAAAATAGTCTGTACTGCATAAGAATCTTTTTTTTTTTTTTTTTAATGTATAGCACGCCTTATAGCACTGCTACGTAAAAACGAAAGCAACACCTGTGCTACTAGTAATAATGCAGTAAAGCTCAGCTTCAGGCAAACAGTTAAAGGGGCGGTAAACCCTTGTATTTTTTCACCTTAGCCCCCCTTTCACACCGAGGGCGTTTTGCAGGCGCTATAGCGTTAAAAATAGCGCCTGCAATACGCCCTCAAACGAGGGCTTTCACACCGGAGCGCTGCGCTGGCAGCACGTCAGGAAAAGTCCTGCCAGCAGCTTCCTTGGAGCGGTAAAGGAGCGGTGTGTTTACCGGTCCTCCACCGCTGCTCCCCATTGAAATCAATGGGGCGGCACTGGGATACCGCCGGCAAAACGTATTTTCGTATCATTAGTATGCTTTTTGTACGAAAAGAATTGTAAGACTACTCTTGCTCAGAAACGAAAGAATACATACAAAACTATTCAAAACATTACGTCACTTCTGACGTTGTATCCTGTCGTACAAAAATGTTTGTTATGTTAGTAACCTCTTCACTTTTAAAATGAGACTAGCATGTCACAAAAATCGAACGTTTGGTCGTCCGAAAATCTAAGCGTTTGTACGAGGCTTTACATAGAATACACTAATCAGCGCTGCCGGCTATATCAGCAAAAGTCCGACAGGGTGGTTGTACAGAAGTTGATCAGTAGACTAACTTCTGTACCACCTCCCTTCTCATACGTGGATTGAAATTCGGCCAGTACTTGCTGCACTGGCTGAATTTGGGTCCTTGTGGTTTAAGTCACGGAAAGGATGGTACTTTGATGAAGAAAGGGGCAGGAGATGTAAAATGCACTACTACTCATCCATATGTTTTTAAGGGAAGCCTCATCCAAACAGTGAAATAAATTGCTGAAATACATAAATAGGAACTGGTTTACCTGCCAAAAGGCCTGTGAGGTAATCCACATATTCTTATGACTCCCCCAGTCTTTCTTTGCTATATAACTTCATATCAAAAGATAGGTAAGAGCGCTTTTCTTATGCCGCGTACACACGACCGGTTTTGCCGTCGGAATAAACTCCGAAGGTTTCTTCGACAGAACTCCGGCAGAATTCCATTCAAGCGGTCTTGCCTACACGCTGTCAATCCAAAATCTGACCGTCCAGAACGCGAGACGTACGACGGGACTAGAAAAAGGAAGTTCAATAGCCAGTAGCCAATAGCTTCCTTCTCGTACTTGCTTCAGAGAATGCGTCGTTTTTGGTCTGTCGGAACAGCATACAGACGAGCCGTTTTCCTGATAGGAATTGGTTCCGTCGGAAATATTTAGAGCATGTTCTATTTCTAGGTCCGTCAGAATTTTTGATAAAAAAAGTCTGATGAGGCCCACACACGATCGGAATAGACGATAAAAAGCTTCCGTCTGACTTTTTCTGTCGAACATTCCGCTCATGTGGACGCGGCGTATGACCCAGGACTGGTCTGGCTGTTTGGTCCCAGGTCCTATTCCCTGATAGGAAAACAGCAGCCCGGCACACGTTGGTTCACACAAATGGCAACCACCCCAACCTTTAACTGGCCTTTGCAGCAAGGAGCACATGGAAGTGCGACGCATTTTAAAAAGAAAACAACAAACAAAAATTCCCAGATCACTTACCAGCCAGCCTACGACAAACCGAGTTGACCTTGCTGGCTTGTAAGTGAGCTGCAAAAATTTTTGTTTGTTGTTTTTTTGACAAGGTATTTTACAGTCACTCAAGTCAGAGAACAGGCTGCATGTTTTTTTAAAGCGGGATTCCACTGTCTCTAAGTTGTTGTTTTTTTGGCACAATGACATATATTTATATCTAAGAATAAGTAACTCACGTATTCCGATTTTCAAGATCTTTGCTATCCGTTTTCTCCATAAAATGAAACTTATAAAAATATGCTCATCACGGTTTTCATCTTGCCTGTGGGCATGTGAAACCCACAGGCATCCTCTTCCGGGATACGGTGCTGCTGATCGACCAGCATGCACCGCCCGTTCTATTCAGGATCTCGCGCATGCGCAGTAGAGGGAAATCGGAGTGCCGTCAACAACTACATTAGGACATTGCGGTAATCAGCTGCAGTTAGTGTAGGAAAATCGGGTGGAGCTCCGCTTTAAGTTCATATGTCTTTTTGTAGTTTTATTTTTGTTAAAGAACTGGGATAGGGTGAGGGAACGCCTTGGGATACTCCATAGACTTCAAACAAACTGTAGTAGAGGACACTAAAACTGATCTATTCCTTTAAAGTTGAAGGTAAACTGGTACTAAACAGGGACTTTTCAACAGAATGTAGAGAGAAAATAAAACATAAGTCCAGACGGCTGGGGCTCACTGTGAGCTGCATACTGTGTTGCCGCCTGCAATATAAGTCAGTTTCTGTACTTGAATTTCCTGTGTCCCGGATCCTTAGATGAGCTCTCAACAGAAATTTAGTAGGCTAGGCCAGAGGTCCCCCAGCCAAAGCAAAAGTCGGGACCCCAAAAAGAATTATTTTAGCTGCAGGTAAACTCTCAGGGATGCCGCAGCCCTCAGGCTGGGCCTTAATTCCGCATAGCTCCCAACTGTCCCCGATTTTGAGGGACTATCCCTGATTTGGAGCAATGTCCCTCTGTCCCTATTTCCCCATCATTTGTCCCTCATTTTGGTCTGATCTATATAGTTGTATATAAAATGCACTCTTTATCTTTCAAAAAGTATTTTCCAGTGCTAAACCTTTCATTCAAATTCTAAATTGCTGCATTTGTAAATTTTAAAAGGCAATATAAAGGAATAGTAGTGGTAAAAAAAAGTCCTTGTGGATTTATTTAACGTTTAAATTTTTTGGTTAATTCTCCTTTAACCTCCCTGGTGGTTTTCCCGAGTGTGGCTCGGGGTTCAATTTCAGCACCATTAGCGGTAACCCTGAGCCACACTCGGGATTGCATTGCAGGATCCTGGTGCAGTGTTACTTACCTTGTCCCCAGGATCCTGCAATATCCCCCTGCTGTGTCTGCGGGCTCTGTCCTCCTCCCGATGCCCCTGTGTGCCGGGCTCCATTCCCTGTGAGCGTCCCAATGCACGGGGGCGGAGCCTGGCGGCAAATTAAAAAAATTGAAAATTCATAACACATACAGTACACTGTAATCTTACAGATTACAATACTGTATCAAATCATTTCACATCCCTTTTGTCCCTAGTGCTTTGTCCAATGCCCTGCATGCAGTTTTATATTATATATACTGTTCTTTCTGCCTGGAAACTTGAGATTGTCCATAGCAACCAAAAAGTGTCCCTTTACATCAAAAGTGGTTTTAGACCAGCTAGAAAACAGCAATAGTAAATTAGAACACTTGCAGAATTGAGTGATCATGAATCGTGGGGAAATTCATTTTATTATTATTTTATAATTTTTTTATAATTATTTATAGTTATTTATTATATTATAATTTATGATTTTGTGTTTCAAACTTTATCATACCCGGGATATCTACCAGACTCTTGTTTGGACAGATTTAAGTGCGTTATTGCTAAGAATTACAGGCCTACAATATATAAACGCCAAATTTCTATGCAAAATAATTGTACTGCTTTGAGACGCAAAAATCTGACATAATCATACCTCCAGAGTGGTTAAGGTGGTGTGTCAGGGGGGCGTGTCCTATGCCTTCATATGTTTGCAAGTAGGTGTCCCTCATCCCCATCTCAATATGTTGGGAGGTATGTTTCCCCAGGAGCAAGAGGCCTCTGTTCTGGCTCCTAGCCTATTTATATCCCTTCCAGTCCCCTGCTGGTCACTCACTTACCTGACCAGGGATTGGATGAAGAGGCATTAATGGGCCTGTGTTCTTTCATCCACTTCTTCCCATAACACAATGGGATGCAGGGGAAAGTAACCAAGCCTGCACCAGCAGAACCCAGAACAGACACTATTAAAAAATGGTTGCTCTCCCTGGCTACAGGGAGGGCAAAAACTAAATGTAACACCATTAGTCTACTGGGGCGCTAATTTAGCTTATTACTCTGGACAATGTACCACTGCTCTATCTGCTGTTTGGAACAATAGTAGGATTAGAACCTGACGTGTGTTCAGAATTGAACAAAGAAAGTGGTTTTACCATAGCAGCCAATCACATTTCAGCAGTACAATTTACTAAAACAGTACACATCATAACCAATCAGATTTCAGCTTGGTAAGTACAAATAGGGAAAGACAACTTTGAATTGGTTGCTGTGTCTGCACTTTGCTCTGTAATTGGGAATAAGCTCCCAGGCTGCTCTGTCTGCATTCACCTCTGGGTACCTCGTCTGCAGTCTAGCAACAGAGGGGTTAGTCTGGCAAGACTGCCATCCTAATTCACATTTATTTCAGCACTACAGAAAGCCATCCATTAGGCAAGAGTTACAACCAACGTTAACGGAAACCCTGTAGCACCATTAATTGGAATGAATGGATGGGTAACTTTTATGAGAGGTCACGATTGCAGTAATATTGTCTTCTGAAAATGATTGTATTAGAATTTTGCATGCCAGCTGTGGGGACTTTGCCATGCTGTGCCAGTGTGGACCTCACCCAGGATTTATGGGGTTTTAATTTTACAGGGAAGGGAGAAAGAACGCAATATTTTAACCCCTCTCTCTTTTTACACTGCGTCGCGTGGCAGAGTGGCAGGGAAAAATTCCAGGCGCGCGCCATAATGGGTGATTTAATGCGTTAGCCATCCCTTTTCTGAACACTTGATTTCTGCAAGTGGTAGCAATGAGAAAAGCAATTTACACGAGTCAAGAGTCCAAAGATTGTACAGATTCAGTTAGCTGAGAGTACAGGTGGATGGCTGGGTCTGTATCTAAAATATGTCTTTTGGCAGTCACCTCTCCTATTGCTTTATAAACACTGATACTTATGGGGATATACCTGTAGATAGCTGCATTCACCTGTCCTAAAGCCTCATAAACCAGTGCTGCTTACAGGGATATGAAGAAGCACTTGCGGTTCCAATTCTTGCACTATTGAGAATGAGAACTCTTATCAGTGTGTACAGTGTCACCTTCAGAAATAATTGCTTTAGTTGCATCCTATCTGTGACGGTTTACTCTCAAAAGACAGAATTTTCATCCCAAAATTTTTTCCCAACCAGGTAAACAAAAGCAGACTGATGATTGCAAGCAGTGCTCCCAGTCATTACATGCAGTTTCCGCTTCAGATTTCTGTTGGTGCAATTCAGATGCTAGTTATTGTACAGGGGATCGATGTAGGTCCCGGTGCTCAGGTACACATCTATAGGCTTCGGTCTGCAATATCATACCCAAAATGGCCGCTGAAGTAAGTCACAATCCGTACTAGATTTGGATATAGGGATTGCAGACCTCGGTCTGCCTAATCTCGCCAAAAATGGCCGCAAAAAGCGCACATATATTTTACATCTGCGGACCCTGGTCTGCATTATTCTACCCAAAATGGCCGCCGTAATTACCAGCCACTCAGGTCACGGTCCATTATAAAAAGGAGATGAGGCAAGCACGGTGCACGCTCCAGATGACGTCAGAGTGATGAAACGCGTAGGGCGGGGTCAGCACACATCCTCGCATCACTTCCGGTCGCCGGCGCTAGTGTCACCAACAAATGCTTTAATGTTTTTCACTGAATGTGAGTACCTTTTCATGCTTTTTTAATCAATAAACAGTTAAAACAGTACTGCACTATTGGGATTCCTTTCTCCTCTATGTTCTATATGGTATATGGTACAAGATTGGTGGACTGCCATTACATTGGGGATCATCTAGCCTTTAAAGTGCTACACAGTGGCAGATACTGTGAATGCTCCATACCCCATGAGGGGGGGGGGGGGAATTCCGGTGAGTGCAGCCACAATAAGATCACAGATAAGACACGTATGCTGTGATCACCCTTGGAAAGTGGAAATTATCAACACTAATTGTTCACCAGCACAGAAGCACTTTTTTGAATATTCACTAAGTGGGACTATATAATTTTAAATGCATGTCTATGGGACTGAACTAGTCCCTCTTTTTTTGAGATTTAAGCTTATTAATTCCATTAACTTGATAAATGGTTAATATTAACACTAATCCTTCACCAGCACAGAAGCACTTTATTGTTATATATATATGGGATTATATATTTGCAGGTCACATGGGACCTTATTGTCCCCATTTCTCTGAGATTTAGGTTAACATTAATATTTTTTATTTTTTTTATGTTCTTTCACGTATACAAATGATATGGTGTAACACATGCAAAATGCATTAATACATGTTCACATGTTTGGTATATTTATGCTCATCAGGAATCAGGTGCACAAACACAGTAGAACAGCGCCACATCTACTTCACTTTTTTCTCATTTATGTACTCCACTTAGTGGTAGTAATTAGTAGAGGCAGCAGTTCTCTTAAACCAGATATCTTTCTGCTAGTACTTATTCCTTTGCGCGGAAACATTCATACTTTCCCGGTGCTCAGGTGCTTACTTCAAGGGCAGGCAGATACCTCCCTTCAACCCATCATCTCGGGGATAATCTGCCCACTTGTGGACACCGTTAAGAGAAAGCTGTCACTATTTTAAAAATTAAACTGGAAAGATATACTTAAAGTATAACTAAAGGCAAAACTTTTTTTTTCCGTTTTGGATAGAGTAGAGAGGGATTAGATCAGCCATCAGTTTTTATTGCTGTGTGTGTTCCTGTTAAGGAGATTCATCCTCTCTATTTGTCCTGTTTACCATTATCATTGAAAGTATATGAAAATCCCACATTTTGGGTTGTCCCCAGAAAAAAGTAATAGAGGGGAACTCTTCCAATGGAGACACTAGTTCTGCTGACCTGGGGGGTCCCCAAAAGTTTATTTTAATTTTCAGTAATTTCCTCTCACTTCCTATTTGGCTATGGGACAGGAAGTGAAGGGAAATCTCCACAATGGGACACAGGTGGTGAAAAAAAAAATCTGACAGTGGTTATAACGCTCCCTTACTCTATCCAAAATCAAAAATATTTTACCCATAGTTCAACTTTAACCACTTCAGCCCCCGAAAGGATTTACCCCCTTCCTGACCAGGCCATTTTTTGTGATAAGGCACTGCGTCATTTTAACTGACAATTGCGCAGTCGTGCGATGCTGTACCCAAACAAAATTGACGTCCTTGTTTCCCCGCAAATAGAGCTTTCTTTTGGTGGTATTTGATCACCTCTGCGTTTTTTTTTCTTGTGCTATAAACAAAAAAAGAGCGACATTTTTGGAAAAAACACAATATTTTTTTACTTTTTGCTATAATAAATATCCTCAAATTAAAAAAAAATGTCTTCCTCAATTTATATATTCTTCTACATATTTTTGGTAAAAAAAAAAATCACAATAAGCATATATTGATTGGTTTGCGCAAAAGTTATAGCGCCTACAAAAATAGGGGATATATTTATTTTTATTTATTTTTTACTAGTAATGGCGGGGATCTTGCGATTTTTATCGGGACTGCGACATTGCGGTGGACAGATCAGACACTTTTTTAGGACCATTGACATTTATACAGCGATCAGAGCTAAAAATAGCCACTGATTACTGTATAAATGTCAATGGCAGGGAATGGGTTAACACTAGGTGGCGCTCAAGGGGTTAAATGTGTTCCCTCAGCGTGTTCTAACTGTAGGGGGGAGGGAACTTCCTGGGGGAGGAGACCGATCGGTGTTCCTATATAGTAGGGACACACGATCTGTCTCCTCTCCCCTGCCAGAACGGGGATTTGTGTGTTTGCACACACAGTTCCTCGTTCTGGTTCTGTCAGGAGTGATTGTGGATGCCCGGTGGACATCGCGGCTGCCGGGCACACGCATTGGCTCCTCAGTACCACGGCGGGCGCCTTTGGCGTCGCGCACGCCCCCTATACTCCTTAAATCAGCCACTGTACAGCTTCCGCGTTTTGTGCAGGGGAGCCATTCTGCCGCCGTCAAATGACGGCGGGCGGTCGGTCAGCAAGCGGTTAAAGCAAAACCTCACCCAAAAGGGGTAAACTCCGCTTGTTCGCACCCTCCTGCCCTCCTCTTCCACTTTTGGCACTTTTTGACGGGCGGAGCGGGTACCTGGTTTTGACAGGTACCCACTCCCGCTTCCGGGTAAGATCGTCGCGGTGATCTTTTGAGTATGTCTGGCCCCTCCTCCTTCTCCCGCTGCCTTCTGGGACACACATAGGTCCCATAAGATGGCGGGATCATTCAGGAAGCGCAGTCGGAAACCGGCTGTGAAGACTGAAGGCTTCATTTCTGGTTTCCTTTAGAGAAGATGCCAGTGCCTGCACCCGAAGCCGATTGAAGACATCAACATCGCGGGATCCCTGGACAGGTAATTGTCCTTATATTAAAAGTCAGCAGCTACAGTATTTGTAGCTGCAGACTTTTAATTCTTTTGGGGGAGGGGGGGAGACCAGAGCTCCCCGCTTTAACTGTCCCGCTGCCCAGACAGGAAGGATCTGCTGCATCCGGCACACTCTTGGGTGTGTTAGACACTTGGTCCTCTGCTGCACTATTTAAGGCCCATACATGTGATCCGAAAATCGTCTGAAAAATTTCAAAGCAATCGTACAATAATCTGATTGTTAGTACACAGCTTGCGAGAGCCGATCACGACAGTTCATCCGATATTATCTGATCGGACAAGCGCAAAAATGATTCTCGTACAATACCGAATCAAACAAATTTTAGTTTAATCAGGACAATTGTCGTCCGAAAATAAAATTATGAATGCACTACAACACATGACATCACTTCCGATTATTTTTATTCTGTCGTACGAGACTTTTCGTAATTTTAGTAAGCTCTTCGTGTTCAATATGCGACTAGCATGCAAAAAAAAAAAAAAAAAAAGACGATCTGTCGTCCGATTTTTGGATCGTGTGTACGGGGCTTTCGTTCCTCCCACTGGCTCCCACATCACTAATATGTCCTGCAGTAACATATCATCAGGGATCGGTGGAGGAAACCACAGAGTGCAGTGGGCAATCCAAAAACTCCTGGAAACACTCCTGAATATTGAACATTCTTCCTTTTTGATGCAGCGGAACTTGGGCAGCAGGACAGGCGAGTATTGAATGTTTTGTTTGCAGGTTTTTTCAAAAGAGCGACTGCCTTTAACCCCTTGCCAACCAGCACACAACGATGTACGTCCGCACAATGGCAGGACTGGGCAAATGGGCGTACAGGTACGTCCCCTTTAAGTCGCAGCACAGTGGGCGCGCGCGTGCTCCGTGAGCATGCCCGCGGGTCCCACGGACTCTATGTCCATCGGGGGCCTGTGATCGTGTCAAGAAGCTGCAGAACGGGAGATGCCAAACAGGGCACTTCCATGTTCTGCCTAGCAATATGACAGAGATTTACTGCTCCCTGTCATCGGGAGCAGTGATCTCTGTCATGTTCTAGTGAGACAACCCCCCCCTACAATTAGAATCACTCCCTTGGACACACTTAACCCCTTGATTGCCCCCTAGTGTTTAACCCCTTCCCTGCCAGTGTCATTTACACAGGAATCAATGCATTTTTATAGCACTGATCGCTGTATAAATGACAATGGTCCCAAAACAGTGTCCACTGTGTCCGCCATAATGTCGCAGTCACGCTAAAAATCGCAGATCACCGCCATTACTAATAAAAAAAAAATAATAATAAAAATGCCATAAATCTATCCCCTATTTTGTAGACGCTATAACTTTTGTGCAAACCAATCAATATACGCTTATTGCAATTTTTTTTTTTACCAAAAATATGTAGAATACATATCGGCCTAAACTGAGAGAGAAATTTTTTTTATATATATTTTTGGGGGATATTTCTTATAGCAAAACATAAAAAATATTGCTTTTTTTTTCAAAATTGACACTCTTTTTTTGTTTATAGCGCAAAAAATAAAAACTGCAGAGGTGATCAAATACCACCAAAAGAAAGCTCTATTTATGGGAAAAAAAGGACGTCAAATTTGTTTGGGTGCAACATCGTACGACCGCGCAATTGTCAGTTAAAGCGTCGCAGTGCCGTATCGCAAAAAGTGCTCTGATCAGGAAGGGGGTAAAATCTTCCGGGGCTGAAGTGGTTAAAGTCTTTTGTGGCCTCATGGCACACTTTACTCATCCACTCTCTCCAGTAAAGGATAAATATAGATCATAAAGGATACTTTTTTTTTTTTCATTGATCAGAAGAGTGCATAGGATGTGGGCACCTCATCAGCTGTTTTATTTTCTTATTTTTATAATTCCTTTTGTGGGGTTCTCCTCTCAGTTCCAAAGTAAACTGGTACATTTTTAGACCCCAACCAAAAATGATTTCTAATGTGTTACTATCTATGTCCTGGTGTAAATGGTATAAACATTAGCTTGTAGAGTCCACTATGGAAAGAACTGGTGTGCAAGTATATGTGATATGTTAAGTACCCCATAATATATCAATACTAAAATGAATGCAATTACTCAAATGACTACTTTTGAAGAGTGAAAGCTTTACGTGTCATTCAAGGTAACGGCGGAGACACGTCTGTCATATGAGTCCTAAGTGCACCCTAGTTCTGGGCATGACATGTATGCAGAAAGGAAGGAGAAGGATAAATGCATTATTTAGCTGTACTGGTCTTTTCCCTGACACACCATCAGCAGCTTCCTGGCCCCCGATGGGGGAGGGAGATCGGCGGATGAAAGGTTTGCACTCCAGATTGTGCTTGCTTTACTGGCACTGCACCATATGAATATATGTTAAGTCAGTGCCACAGCCTGTAATGTTTCACAAAAACATTTTTCATTCTCATTGACTTCCACCACCCCATAATTTAAAGATTTATTTTAAAACATAGGTCACTAGTCATAAATATTGGAAGACCCGCCACCCCCTGGAAAACTAACCAGTTATGTTAGGAATTGATAGAAAGGATAGGATTTAACCCCTTTATTGAAACAGAACTGAACACAATCACTAACATATCATAGAAACTTGAACATGTTCATTTAATTTCAAAAGTGTTTTTATTTTATTTCTTTTTTTGTTTAGTGGGAATGTATGTTTGTTTGAGTTTTTGTTGTATATTGTAAAAAATCTTTTTTTTCTTTATTAAAAAATGATCTGATTAAAAAAAAAAAAGTGGTTTTCAATTTCTTTCATCGTGCAGCCTTATGAAATGACTACCATGAAGGTCTTTGTTGAAGGCACTTCCTGTTATGGGTTGACGACTGTCTTCCAATTGTGCTTCTGCGTTGTCACCATTTCACACGTGTCCCTGATGCAGACAACAACTGTGCTTAGGCATAGTCCCTCATTATCACTACAAGAAAGTTGGTCCAGAGCAATTATAGCAACCGAAGCTGGTGTTGCCAACCTACCAGATTGAAATTTACTGACACGACACCCAAAATTTACTGGCACAGTCACGTTTTTACTGGCATATCCAAAAGTTACAAAATGACAGTTTTAAGTGCAAATTGCAGTATTTAGGCTACCAACAAGTACAATATGCAATTAGCAAAGTGATTTAGGGTAGATATTAAGGCAAAAACATGTTTCTTATTTTATTTTCGATATGGTAAAAAAGTAGCTCAGGGACAGCATTTAGGAGGGCAAGTAATTAGAATGGGCAGGCACACAAATGTGAAATTGACCCTGACAGTGACACTGACAGCATTGTGCAGCAGCACAGATGTTGAGGACACTTCACCGACATGACATGTCCCCTCCTGAGTCACAGTGACCCTCTCTCTCCATGCCAGGTGGTTCCTTCAGTCCACTCCCGGCTTGTCTTCCTCCTGTTCCGCAGACCTGCACATGAGCCTCCGGCTGCCCCGTTCCCTTGCACCACGACTTCACGCGACACACTGCTGGCACACTGAACACACTGTAGGAGGCACTTGGATGGTCTCGGCCAAGCGCCACGGCCATATTTTTTACTGGCAACCTTTTTCTTTCATTGGCATTTACTGGCAGTAGTAAAGTGCCAATTTTTTACTGGCTGCCAGTTAAAATACTGGCGGTTGGCAACACGGGTGTAAGTACATGTAGACAGGAAGAGGCTGAAAGAGGCAGGGGAAAATCAGCAGCATTGAGATTCATAGGGATTGGTTTACTAAAGACCAATAGACTGTGCACTTTGTAAATGCAGTTACTTCAGAGCTTAGTAAATAAGTTAAAGCTTCGCTTAAAAAAGAATACCTAATCGCTTGCAAGGAAAAAAAAAAAAAGAAAAAAAACGCATTTTTGCTTGCACATGATTGGATGATGGAAGTTTGCAGCACTTCCTCCTCATTTACAAAGCTCTGGAGAAATTGCACTTTCAGAATGCAACTGCTCTTGCAAAGTGCACAGTGTAATTTACCTTTAGTAAATCCTGCCCACAATGAGTAAATTTAGCACAGCTGTGCATGGCTTTGCCCACATAACCATGTTACCTATTCTGAGTGAATGGGAAGACTACAAATCCCATCTTTTACCGCAGCAGAGGGACATGTGGATCATGCCGACAGAGATGTGGTGATGTCACTGCAATTGTAGTTCTGTGTTTATTTCCACCAGTCCCATAATGGTAGGTCTGTGCCTCTGTATGGACCTAGGGATGGAATGTAAACAATACAGGAGCCTGTGCATTGCGCCTGCAATCCACTTATACAAAAGCAGATGCATATTTTTATTTTTATTAATGTGGATGCATTCATTTGATTTTTGCTAAAGGCGGACTATGACTTTTTTAATTCTGCTAGGTGCTTCAGCACAAAGTAGTGATTTGTATCTCCCTGACAGTGGCAGAGGGAGTTTATTACAAATTACCCACTTCTTATATTCTCTTAAACCGAAGGCTTTGGAACAGCCAAAGGTTACACTGTACGAAAAATGGTGCACACAGGACTTGGGCCAACCAGAGGGCATATCTCTGCTTTATAGGATTCTACTTGGCACACCAGTACAGTTCTCTTATATGATTTATTACGAGTTGGACCTCACCAATGAATGGGATCTTGAGCAGGACCCTCTGATTCCTCCTGTATTGAATTGTATTGTAACTGTACTGTCTGCCCTCACGTTGTACTGCACTGTGCAAACTGTTGGCACTATATAAATCCTGTATAATAATAATATCAATAATGTATGGCACAGGTACTATCTACGTTCATTTATCGGAATAATCTAGCTCAATTAGATGATAATGTAAAGCTGTTTACTAGATGGTATATGGTGCCTGCACACTTGGCCAAGATGTATCCTTTATCCTCTTTATTGTTTTCGAGGCTGTAACCTGGTGGGGTCAATGTTTCATGTATGGTGGGAATGCCTCAGGACCTGACAGGAGGGCCGGTCCCGCAAACTCCCCATATTGCTCTTTGAAATGTACCAGTAGACAGGGCCTCTAAATACTCTTAACGGTTAATCTTCTTCATTCTCCTGGGTGCTAAAATGACCATAGCTAGGTCATGGAAGACACCATCGGTGTCCCTCAAACAGGCAAAAAAGAAAATGTACTTGGATTATGGTCCATGAGCGGACTGTTAGCATTTTAAGGGATACAATTGTACAGTTTGAAAAGACCTGGGATCCCTTGTCCCTTGATTTATAGATCGTAGGTAAGGGTGAGCGTCTTCTACTGTCCCTCACGATCTCTATGCAGAATTTCATTCATGTAACAAGTGTAGAAAGTTATCTGCACACTCAGCTGTCAAAAGAAAAAAAACGGGCAGCCTGCCAAGTTTTTCACAACATTGTCTGCGCTGCTAGATAATTATAAACATTGTAACTTTTTGTTCTTAGATCAAAGGGATGAACTTCCGTAAATGAGGGAAGTTTAACCACTTAAATGCCCCGTACACACGGTCGGACATTGATCGGACATTCCGACAACAAAATCCATGGATTTTTTCCGACGGATGTTGGCTCAAACTTGTCTTGCATACACACGGTCACACAAAGTTGTCGGAAAATCCGATCATTCTGAACGCGGTGACGTAAAACACGTACGTCGGGACTATAAACGGGGCAGCAGCCAATAGCTTTCATCTCTTTATTTATTCTGAGCATGCGTGGCACTTTGTGCGTCGGATTTGTGTACACACGATCGGAAATTCCGACAACGGATTTTGTTGTCGGAAAATTTTATAGCCTGCTCTCAAACTTTGTGTGTCGGAAAATCCGATGGAAAATGTGTGATGGAGCCTACACACGGGCGGAATTTCCGACAACAAGGTCCTATCACACATTTTCCGTTGGAAAATCCGACCGTGTGTACAGGGAAAAAGACTTAGGCCCCTTTCACACTTATACAACTTCAAAGTGGCGCGATTTTACCGCGATTTCGGGGCTGCTATTTTGCCGCGATTTTACCACGATTTTGCTGCGATTTTGCCACGATTTGGAAGCAGTACTACTTTGTACTACTTTGCCACAACTTTGGCATTAACCATTCTCAGCTTGTGTTTACAAAGTAGTGCTGAATTATTCAGGTACGATTTGCATGCTACTTAAGGGTTTAACATTGAGGTCTATGGAGTACAAATCGTATGGAAGTTGGACCAAAGTAGTGCTGAAATCGTGTCTATATTATTCAGGTACGTTTTGCATGCTACTTGAGGGTTTAGCATTGAGGTCTATGGAGTAGAAATCGTATGGAAGTTGGACCAAAGTAGTGCAGGGACTACTTTGAAGTCGGCACGACTTAAAGTCGTGCCAATATGAATGGTAGTCATTGAAAATCATGGAGAATGACTTGTCATACGATTTTGCAGTACAAAATCGTGGGACAAGTCGTATAAGTGTGAAAGGGGCCTTAAGGCCCTTTTCACACTTATACGACTTGTCCCACGATTTTGTACTGCAAAATCATATGACAAGTCATTCTCCATGACTTTCAATGACTACAATTCATATTGGCACGACTTTAAGTTGTGCCGACTTCAAAGTAATCCCTGCACTACTTTGGTCCAACTTCCATGCGAGTTGTACTCCATAGACCTCAATGTTAAACCCTCAAGTAGCATGCAAATCGTACCTGAATAATATAGACACGATTTCAGTACGACTTTGTAAGCACAAGCTGAGAATGGTTAATGCCAAAGTTGTGGCAAAGTTGTACAAAGTAGTACTGCTCTAAAATCGTGGTAAAAGTGTGAAAGGGGCCTAAACCTTTTTCTGACACTTGTTTCTTACAAAGCTAAAATCAGTATTTTTTGCTAGAAAATTACTTGCAATCCCCAAACATTATATATATGTTTTTTAGCAGAGACTCTAGGGAATAAAATGGCGATTGTTGCAATATTTTATGTCACACAGTATTTTTTTGGTAAAAAAAAAAAGTTAGCCCAATTTATTTGTATAATGTGAAAGATGATGTTACACTGAGAGAATCGCGATCTTTATTCTAAGCAAAAAAAATTGCGCTTCTCATTTTAGCCAGAATCATGCAGCTCTAGAAGTTTTAGTTGGTATATGTGAATGCGCTACTCCCGTAATATACCACCACCTGTAATACTTATCAACTACTAATCATAAATGTTTCATGTGCATAGATTTAAAATTCTAGATCAATAAATCATATATCCATTCAATGCATATACATATAACAAAAAGTCCTTCAGATGTGTTGCAAAGTCTTGTAACCATTAATGTGACTGACGTGCTTCTATGTTGCTTCAATATTCATATGTGACTGAGTGGGACCCTCCACCATTCAGATTGGCCACTCACCAGATACTTCACTAGGGGTACACCTTTGGTTCATTCAAGGGATAACCACTCCACCTAGGTACCACTTCTCACCGGTTAAAACTTGGGTTCTAATGCTCCTCATAGGAAAGCATAGGGACAAAAGGCGATCATAGCGCAATATGTTTGAACCGTTTATTTTAAAAAAATTTCAAAGGTTAAAATCACTCACATTTAAAAGTGCCCTCGAGCCGGCACGAAGCTTATCCAGCAGTTACGGACGGGTGGCTATTAGCATGGTCCGCCTGGTGTTAGTGTGCGGCCTCCACGCTCGGCTTGCGCTCCAAGCCTCGTTCCCGTTCTCGTCCGGTCACGTGATGCATAAAATTCTCCCAGCAGCCTCTACGCGTTTCGCATCATCAAATGCGTCATCAGGAAGCTGCCGTTTGATTGGTGCCCGCTCTATTTATACTCTGTATGGCCGGAAGTGTGTATTCCGCCATTTTAACTAAGGTAATGTTCCCATCTATGGCTTCCTTTCTATTATCGCCATTTTGACTAAGGGCTTTTCCCTCTTTGCATAATCTACACTTATATAGCTATTTCCCCTTTACATTTTCTTAGTTTATATCTAAATTTTAAGAGTGCTGACCCCTCTATATCTGCTGGAGAGGCTTTTACAATGTCTCAAACATATTACACATTTTTCAAACTTTATTATACTTTCTACCCGTTCCGCCCTAGCCGTTCATCCATATAAATATGGGACAGCAAAGAAATCCATTCTTTTTTAAAAAATATCCAGGACAATTCCAAAAAAATCCAAAAAAATATACAGTTGTATGTATAACCCCTATTCTATTGTGTTACGTTTATATTAGTTCTGTACAAAAAAAAAAAATTAAAAAAAGAAAAAATAATTGATGAAAGAAAATATAATGAAAAAATAAAAAAATTAAAAAAATATATGAAATAAATTAATACAAAAATAGAAAAATAAAAAAATGAAAAAAATGGAAAAATGAAAAATGAAATAAAAAAATTAAATAAAAAAATTTAATTAAATAAAAAATAAAAAATATAAAAACGATAAATTTAATACTACCAAATAAAACAAAATAAAATAAAATAGAATAAAAATAAAAATATTGAAATAAAAATAAAATTAAAATAAAAATAAAAATAAAATTAATACTGTACTAGTTAATAATTTTCCAGATAGCAGTTGATGTCGAGTTCCACGTTCAACCCTTTTGGTCTCATAGTGTCCATTTTAAATATCCAATGGGTTTCATTTCTTGATACCTCCCTTTTCATGTTAGTGTTTCTCCAATCTTTTTCTATTCTATCTATTCCATAGAATTTTAAATGTTGGGGGTTCCTACCATGTACATCCCTGAAGTGTTTGGATACACTATGGTGTTTAAATCCTTTGTTGATATTTCTAACGTGTTCTCCTACTCTCACCGATAGGGCTCTAGTTGTTCTGCCCACGTATTGCAGCCCACAGCTGCACTCCAATACGTAGGTAACATGTGTACTAGCACATGTTATAAGTCTATCAATTTTAAAGGTTTGCTTGTTGCTGCTTGATTCAAAATTAATTGTTTTTCTATCCCTTTTATTGGTAGACTTGCACGCCTTGCATTTCCCACACCTAAAGAAACCCTCCTGCTCAAAAAAGGTTGACATCTTTTTAGGGGGATCTGGTACATTTTTTACTATTTTGTCCCTGATCCTCCTTGCTCTCCTATATACGAACGCTGTTTTTTTTGGAAGGACCTTGCTCAACTGTGGATCATTACTGATTATGGGCCAATGTTTTGTTATAATTTTTTCTAGTGTTTTGTATTGTTTATTGAATGCTGTTATGAATGGTACTTTATCTTTGTGATTATGATTTCTAATTTTATTGGTTAGTGTTAGCTCTCTAGAAGTTTATTGTATCACTGCCCATTTTGTTCTTTTCTCAGTGAAAACTAATTTAAAGTAAAAAAAAAAAAGACTATCATTTCATAACATTATGTATTTATTAAAAACATGATAATAATTTTGTCCTAGCTTCCATGCACATCACTATCCAGACTGGGAGAGGAAGTGGTGCCACTAACAGCCAATCAGGCTTTACAACATAGCACAGAGCTGGGAATCAAATGGAGATTGCTAATATTAGGAGAGAGAAGAGAGATTACCTAATCAGTTAGCTGCTGTTCCTTCATTATGTGGTCATAGCCTGGACCAAGCTGCATTTCTTGGACTTGGAGTAGAAATATGCTAATATTCAGGACCCGGCTATGGTGTTTGGTCCCTCGCCACAAGCTGTGGTTCCTAAAGCTGGCTCACATGTCACTACAGGATACATAAACTGACAGGAGAAACCACTGAGTGTGGTGGGGGTAGCAGGTATTCAACCCACCTGAAGGGTCAAATAACTGCAGCAAACCAATGGCAACACATAGGTCATTGGAAAGGCACTGTATGCATTATCACTCTTAATATATAGGCTTAAAAAACACAAACATGTTGCACTGTCAAATAAAGTGCTAGTGCATCAGTAAAAAAAACAAAAAACAAATCAAACATAAATATAGTGCTTGAATAAATGGGAAAAACACCAACATGTGAGAATTCATGAATAACGGAGACGCTATATTAACAAAGTGCACGGTGAAACAACCGTCCAAAGAAAGAATGCTCAGAGCAAACAGTTCATAGACTTGATGTGTGTGTCGCCCAAATCCTCCTGTATAAATGTACACTATTTCACACCCGAGTACACACCTCGATCACAAGCCACTTACCAACAGGTAAGACCTCAAAGATGGAGGTCTGGCTGCACTCTTTAGGAGGAATCCCCACTGGGATGGATGGATGGCACACTCCAAGACACAGGAACAGGGTTTCCAAAACAATCCACAAAAGAAGCTCAAGAAGGTATAAAGGCAAATGAGGGACTCATAGTGTAGTTGTAAAAACTCCACCATTTATTAAAGTAAAAAGCTACTCGCATAAGGCAGGTAAAAACAAGCATGTAGGCAGGTAAGCACAATCAACACCCTGGCAGGCGTGATTACGACACCGCTGTAGCACCACCCGACACGTTTCGTCCGATAGGACATCATCCAGGGGTATGGGGATATAGCGGTGATGGTATTCACA
The DNA here is from genome assembly GCA_037952835.1 of Lithobates septentrionalis. Classification (NCBI taxonomy): domain Eukaryota; kingdom Metazoa; phylum Chordata; class Amphibia; order Anura; family Ranidae; genus Lithobates; species Lithobates septentrionalis. The sequence goes on along the minus strand of JBBDGP010003457.1, from coordinate 1,131,317 downwards.
GTATATATGTATGTGCAGCCCATACATCACAGTCTATAGAAGCCGTTTTCCATCCAGCTGCCTTGTGTTTAGAAGGGGTTTCTGTGGTGACACGCTCGGCCTTGAAAAGACCCTGCTTCCCCCTTATTCACCTCAAAGTAGGTGCCTGCTCCCTGCCATGCTAGGCAGAGTTCTGGATGATGAATACACTGCACTGGTCCTGTGCGTGCTTCAAAACTTTCTTCCAAAAATTAAAAAAACATTAGGCTTAGCCTTCGGCAGTATGCTACTCATTTCAGGAATTAAAAGTTTTATAAAACGGCATTTAATCCTGAATAAATGAATGAGGGTTTTGATGATTTCAGTGGAGATTTATTTGCATTGCTACCGTGTATAGAGCAGTAGTACAGAGAGCACATGGTGCGGCACTAGGAGCAGTTTGTAGAGTAATGATAATGCTATTGTGTACAAATTCTTATACGGGTGACTGAACGTGGATTTGCTAGAAACACCCTCTGCACCCTACATTCTGCCCTTGTGTCTGCGGACAGCCAGCTGATACCAGGAATTATCGAACTAAATAATACAGAAGCAGCTTGCAATGCGAGTGTATTTGTTTAAACACATTTCCTGTGTGTATGTAATGATACTGCTGATGTGACACTTGATGTCTAAAGTCTGCTTTCAGCACAATGGAGATCCAAGCTTCTCTTTGTTCTGAGGATTGCAGCACCGTAACATTTACAACTTAACCATTTCAGGGGTCCATTTTCCCATCCATTTCTTCTCTTTACCTTCCTTCTGTCTCGTCCTGGTTGGTTTAAACTGTTTACTAGTTAAATCAGAATTCCAGGCAGATATAAAATACACACATGAATGGAGCTTTGTGCACATAGATACATTATTAAATGGGGTTTTTTTTTTTTTACAATTGCAAGCTTTTTGTGCACCTGATCTTGACTTAGTATCTGTTTCTTGCAGTCCTAATACAGCTGTGCTTAGACTGGGAAAAGCAGTGCTGGTGTGCTAACTAGGAACATGCGGATAGGTGGAGAGAGCAGAGCGACAGACTGATGAGATCATCCGCCTGCCGCTTCTCCTTTCACTGTCCAGTCACAGGCTGGGGGAGGGGCAAGCAGGGCTGGTGCAAGGATTTTTGACACCCTAGGCGAAACCTCATTTTGCCACCCCCGTTGGCTCCACCCCTGACTCCACCCCCTTTGCCTTGCCCATGTGACAGAATGCGCCGCTATACAGGAAGCATTGGCTCTGCTTCCTCTAGCGCCGGCTTCAGTGCTGAGCTGCACCTCCAATTATACTACCGGTCGGACTGAGTTAGTTACATACTGCAGCCTGCAGACGTGGAGGGAAACCATCGGCCGGGCGCCCCTAGGCAGCAGTGCGTCCTAGGCGGCTGCCTAGTTTTCCTAGTGGTAGCACCGGCCCTGGGGGACAAGACCTGTGTTACTTAAAAATCAGGTCACCAGCCTCATTAGACAGGACTGCTGTGTGGCAAAGTTGTAAATCTCAGAACTGGATGGAAAAAAATACAAACCCTTTGACGGTTAAAACACTAAAACAGCTCTTATATATGCATGTCATTAGTGTATCCCTGTAGATGTTTACCTGGAGTTCAGCTTTAACCTGCAACAATTTCCAATTCCTTCTTCATCAATAAGGCTTCATTCACACGGGGTGAACATTAGCTTACCCCTGTGGAGGGCCACGTTTCCCCCGCGTGAGCCATGTCCGTGCAGCCGCTGTGTCCCAATTGACCTCAATGGGACTGTCTACATGGGGTGCAGGGAACACCTGTGTACACCCCTGCAGGTAAACATGGCCATTGACACGGGAAATGCATTGCTATGTCCGTGTGAACGAGGCCTGGAAGTTCCAACTTTTAATGCTGGTCGTCCAACAGATCCCTCCTCCGCTTGGGAGAAGTTTAAGGGCATAGACAGTTTAACATTAAAATCTAGTCTTCCATACGGCTTTAGCCTTGTACCCAATCAAGGTTGTTGTGCATCAGTCAGCCCCACTCTATTAATCGGGATCTGGGAGCCCTTTTTGCCTATATATATATATATATATATATATATATATATACAGTGCCTTGCAAAAGTATTCGGCCCCCTTGAACTTTTCAACCTTTTGCCACATTTCAGGCTTCAAACATAAAGATATAAAATTTTTATTTTTTGTGAAGAATCACCAACAAGTGGGACACAATTGTGAAGTGGAACGAAATCTATTGGATATTTTAAACTTTTTTAGCAAATAAAAAACTGAAAAGTGGTGCGTGCAAAATTATTCGGCCCCTTTACTTTCAGTGCAGAAAACTCACTCCAGAAGTTCAGTGAGGATCTCTGAATGATCCAATGTTGTCCTAAATGATTAATGGTGATAAATAGAATCCACCTGTGTGTAATCAAGTCTCTGTATAAATGCACCTGCTCTGTGATAGTCTCAGGGTTCTGTTGAAAGCGCAGAGAGCATCATGAAGACCAAGGAACACACCAGGCAGGTCCGTAATACTGTTGTGGAGAAGTTTAAAGCCGGATTTGGATACAAAAAGATTTCCCAAGCTTTAAACATCCCAAGGAGCACTGTGCAAGCGATCATTTTGAAATGGAAGGAGTATCAGACCACTGCAAATCTACCAAGACCTGGCTGTCCCTCTAAACTTTCAGCTCAGACAAGGAGAAGACTGATCAGAGATGCAGCCAAGAGGCCCATGATCACTCTGGATGAACTGCAGAGAACTACAGCTGAGGTGGGAGAGTCTGTCCATAGGACAACAATCAGTCGTACACTGCACAAATCTGGCCTTAATGGAAGAGTGGCAAGAAGAAAGCCATTTCTCAAAGATATCCATAAAAATTCTCGTCTAAAGTTTGCCACAAGCCACCTGGGAGACACACCAAACATGTGGAAGAAGGTGCTCTGGTCCGATGAAACCAAAATCTAACTTTTTGGCCACAATGCAAAACGATATGTTTGGCGTAAAAGCAACACAGCTCATCACCCTCAACACACCATCCCCACTGTCAAACATGGTGGTGGCAGCATCATGGTTTGGGCCTGCTTTTCTTCAGCAGGGACAGGGAAGATGGGTAAAATTGAGGGGAAGATGGATGCAGCCAAATACAGGACCATTCTGGATGAAAACCTGTTGGAGTCTGCAAAAGACCTGAAACTGGGACGGAGATTTATCTTCCAACAAGACAATGATCCCAAACATACAGCAAAATCTACAAAGGAATGGTTCACAAATAAACGTATCCAGGTGTTAGAATGGCCAAGTCAAAGTCCAGATCTGAATCCAATCGAGAATCTGTGGAAAGAGCTGAAAACTGCTGTTCACAAACGCTCTCCATCCAACCTCACTGAGCTTGAGCTGTTTTGCAAGGAAGAATGGGCAAGAATTTCAGTCTCTCGATGTGCAAAACTGATAGAGACATACCCCAAGTGACTTGCAGCTGTAATCGCAGCAAAAGGTGGCTCTACAAAGTATTAACGCAAGGGGGCCGAATAATTTTGCACGCCCCATTTTTTATTTTTTTATTTGTTAAAAAAGTTTCAACAATCCATTAGATTTCGTTCCACTTCACAATTGTGTCCCACTTGTTGGTGATTCTTTACAAAAATAAAAATTTTATATCTTTATGTTTGAAGCCTGAAATGTGGCAAAATGTTGAAAAGTTCAAGGGGGCCGAATACTTTCGCAAGGCACTGTATATATATCATAGTTTGTAGGTGCTACAACTTTCACCCAAACCAATCAATATACACTTATTTGAAGTTTGTTTTTTTTACCAAAGACATAGCAGAATACATTTTGGCCAAATTATTTATTTATTTATTTATTTTAATATTAGTGGGTGTTTTATAGCAGAAAGTAAAAATTATTGGGTTTAAAAAAAAAATTATTAGTATATATAAATTAGTATTTTTCATTTATATCGCAAAATATAAAAAATCCAGAGGTGATCAAATACCCCCAAAAGAAAGCTCTATTTGTGTGAAAAAAATTATAAAGTGTTCATTTGCATACAGTCTTTTATGATCACGCATTTACCAGTTAAAGTAGTGGAGTGCCGAATAGCAAAAAGGGCCTGGTCATGAAGGGGTAAAATCTTCCGGAGCTGAAGTGGATATAATACTTTAATATAGCTGCCATAATCCTTATATTCTGAATAGCCCTCAAGCTAAATGAAGCTAAAGGGTTTCTAATCATCAGCAATATCTAAGAGGAAGGGGACATAGCACAGAATTGTGCCACAATATGATGAATGCGTTTTAAACCCGTGTTTTTGATGCATTTTTGCATTAGGTTTTTATGCGTCTTGCAATTTATTTATTTTTCTTTTTAAACACACTTTTACTGTAAAAAATTGTCAAAAAGAAATAAAAACACACTTAAAAAATAATTTAAAAGAAAAAAACAATGTCCCCCGATGTAGATCCATTGTCAATCATGCCACCCGCCGCACCACCAGATCCAAAAAAAGAAGAAAAAAAAAACGACACAGCTTGATCCCTTTTGGGGTGCCGGCGGAATCTCTTCGGGCCTCTCTACGCAACTGCACTTAAACTTGGCGGTCTACACATTTTTTGATGAGATGCAGCAGCCTTGTAGATCCTGTATATTGATTCAGTTATTAGATAGACTTTTACACCTGGTGTTGTCAGTATATACGTCCCCCTCAGGGGTATGTCATGTAATAGTCTGATGTTATTCGCATTATTTTGTTTTGCTTTTGTTTTTATTTTGTAAAACCAATAAAAGATTTTGAAAGTAAAAAAAACTACACCCGTGATGAAGGCTAACCACTGACTGCCTGCTCCTCTGTCTAACAGCGGCCCAGCATGCATTGGTTGATGACATCACGGGGGGTTGGTGCCACCAGGTGACATTGACAGGTGGCCCCGCCCCTTACCTATTTAAGAACTGACAGACGGAGGAGCAGGTAGTCGGTGGTTAGCCTTCGTCGTGGGGAGAGCTTCTTTTTTCTTCCAGGTCCGGCAGTGGGCGTGATTGATGATGGATCTTCATCAGGGGGCATTGTTTTTTTATTTTTAATAAAGGAATTGTTACACACTGTGTGTGTTTTTATTTATTTTTGACACTTTTTTTTGGTGAATGAGTAGGGGTACAATGTATCCCATACTCATATACATGGGAGGGGGGGGCGAGACCTGGGGGATTCCTTGTTAAAGGTGGCTTCCAGAGCCCCCTGCCCACAGACCCCCACAGCCACCGCCCAAGGTTGTGGCAAAGACGCCCTTGTCCCCATCAACATGTTGAGGGCATGTGGCCTGGTTCAGGAGGGTGCGCTTGCTTGTAAGGGTCTGCTATGAATTTTCGGGGGGACCCCGTGCCATTTTTAAAAAAAATTTTGGCATGGGGTTCCCCTGTTTTTTTTTCCCCATTGTTTTTACCGGAAATTTTTTTTTTGGGGGGGGGGGACCCAGCTGACAGCAGATTACTCATCGGTTGTTAAAGTGATTGTAAAGGCTCTTTTTTTTTTAAATACCAAACATGCTTATATTTACCTGCTCTGTGCAAGGGTTTTGCATAGAGCGGCCCCGATTCCCCTTTTCTGGGGTAAACCGGCGGCGCTCCTGGCTCCTCTCCCTCATCGAGTGCCCCCACAGAGAGCCGCATTCCATTGGGGCACTTGTGTGGGCACGCTCCAAAGTGCTGCTGCTGCATCTATTGTGACTTGGCCCCGCCCCCCGGCTCTCGTGTCACTAAATTTGATTGACAGCAATGGGAGCCAATGGGCATGGGCACCCCAAGGAAGGAAGATTGGTGAGCGCTGGCAGGGGGTTCCAGAAGAGGAGGTATGGGACCACTCCGCAATACCATTGCACAGGGCAAGTAAGTATAACATCTTTTTTTTATGAAAAAAAATGAGTATCACTTTAAGTGGCGGTGCGTTTTTGATGAGTTTTACTTCGTTCCAGTAAAATTCAGTGCCGAAAAAATGCAGCATGTTCTACTTTTTTTTTTTCTGGAACTGGAATGCACTTTCTATGCATTTAATCTACTCCATATAACCTACTTTCTATGCATTTTTGATGCAGAAAATAAAACGCACTGAACAGCATGTTGTGTGACCTGGCCCTTATGGCAAAAAAAACCCCCAAAAACCAGTAATTAAGCACTGTGTCCTCTTAGTTCACGCTAGCACCTGTGCGTTCAGTGCGGCTGCTGGTGTGAATCAGCCCCTAATGTAATAGAGTGTAATAATGTGACATGTTAGAACCATAGCTCCCAACTGTCCCTGATTTCGAGGGACTGTCCCACTGTTCCTCATTCCTCCTCATTTGTCCCTCATTTTGGTCTGATCCATATAGATGTATATAAAATGCACTTTTTATCTTTCAAAAAGTGTTTTCCAGCGCTAAACCTTTCATCTGATTTCTAAATTGCTGCATTTGCAAATTCCAAAAGCCAATATAAAGGAACAGTAGTGGTAAAAAAAAGCACTTGTGGGTGTAATCAAGCTTGTTTTTTTGTTTGTTGTACAATTCTCCTTTAAGGGGGCGTGGCAAGGGGTGTGTCCCATGCCTGCATACTTTTGCTGATAGGTGTCCCTCGTTCCCATCTCAAAAAGTTGGGAGGTGTGTAGAACTGCTTTCCTCCCCATTTTAATCAATGGGAAATGGATTGAAAGCAGGATGATGAAGGTTAAATGGAGGTCAGAAGGAGTTCAACTGCAGGTAAAATGCATCTGTCAGTGAACTCTGAATGATCCCAGAAGAGTCTCAAACTGATCTCAGATGCAAGCAGAATGTAGCTGAAAGCAAGTTGCATTGGACAAAGACCCCAGTAAAGTTATAGGGGTCCGTCATGCTTTTTTTGGAGAGCTTTTCTATACCGAAGACTGCACCTAAAGCTCATCATAGAGCATTTCTGTACTATTTCCTGTAATAATATGCTTTGTTTAATGATACCGCTGCATTTAATTAGTTCTTTTTTTTTTTTTCATGCCGTGCCTTAAAACAAAGTCATGCTTCCAACAGTGTAGCTGTCTTCTATAAGAAAAAAAAATGATTATATAGATGAATGCATAGTGTGTCTTACAGGCATTTCAACACACAAGAAGCAGGAAATGCCCTCTCACCTGAAAAGATGTTAAAACGCATACAAGAACCATCTATTCCACCTTAAAAAAAAGCAAGCCTAAGCGCAGAATAGGATAAGTGATTAGGAACGAGTCCCATGCACAAGGCTGCTTTTTAGCGGCATATTCATCAGCAGTTGTCATAAAACAGTAAGCACATTTCTCATTTCCATGGAGGTGATGGAGCACCGTACCTAATATTTTGCCCAGGATGCCACCTAGCCTAAGGCTGACCCTGCTAAGCACTAAGGCAGCATGCTGCATATACAAACTCACGTTACAGCAATAGTTTAGCAGAGGACACGCCGCTCCCACGTGCTCCTCACTAGTCCCCACTTCTGCATCTTGCAGCGAACACTCAGAGCTGCAGTGCAGTGTGTATAGGAGGGGGGCTCTGAGCCCTCTGCATTTCCACAGCCCATCCTCCAGACGTGCTGCCCTCAAGTCCCTTCTGGAGAGAGAAGAAGGGAGAAGTGAAAGCAGCCGCCTGCTGGGATTTCTGCAGTGAGATAAATCATTTTCTCTGGACATCTTCCAGCAGAAGAATCTCTCAGGATTGGAGAGAGAGGAGCCCGAGTATAGGAGAACTTTATATCAACTCTGCGGAATAACCTCTACTAAGATCAGGGCTATCCGTGTGAACCTCCTCCCTGTTCCTGCGTCCTTCTATCTCGCTTTATTGTTATATCCCTCATTGACTCCATGTGCCATAAAAATAAGTGGAGGAAAGTGCTTCCCTGTACTGGTACACGCTCGGGAAAACTCTGTTTTAATGAAAAAGCTGGAAATTGTTTTAGGATGAGATTTTGAAACCATTAAATATAACCGATTAATGCTTTTACCTTGAAATGGGAGAGCAGCTGAGCTGACGCCTTCACAAATGATGTGTCTGTGGCCTCCTACTCCAAACATGATGCTGATGGCACCGATCGCCCAGGGGCAAAATCCAACTGGCCATGGACATCACAGAGGACTGGATATTCAGGCACATTCCGACAGACAAAACTTGAAGCACCGCTTGTGTGCCTCCTCCTCCCTTCCGCTGCCACATTTGGCACCTTCTGGGGGGGAGCAGGTACCTGATTTTGACAGGTACCCTCTCTTCCGGCTGAGTTCGCCACGGCGTGTTGGTCTGAATAAAAGAAAGCTGTTAACCGGCTTCTGTTAGAGGGACATTGGCCCCATTAGTGATCACCAGTGCTGCTAATAAGTGCCGCTAATTAGTGCCCACCATTGCCACCTATCTGTGCCCATCAGTGCTGCCAATCAGTGCCTCATCAGTACGTCCTGATCAGTGCCCACCAGTGCCACCTATCAGTGCCCATCAGTGGCACCTCTCTCTGTGCCACCCATCAGTGCAGCCTCATCAGTGCCTCCTGATCAGTGCCCACCAGTGCCACCTATCTGTGCCCATCAGTGCTGCCAGTCAGTGCCTCATCATCAGTACGTCCTGATGAGTGCCCACCAGTGCCCCCTATCAGTGCCCATCAGTGGCACCTCTCTCTGTGTCACCCATCAGTGCAGCCTCATCAGTGCCTCCTGATCAGTGCCCACCAGTGGTGCCTCATCAGTGCACTGTGAAAAACAGCGAAAAAACCTTTTTTCTTTTTTTCTTCCAAATTTTGGGTCTTTTTGCTTTGGTTAGCAAAAAATAAAAAAGCCCAGTGGTGATTAAATACCACCAAAAGAAAGCTGTATTTATGTGAAAAAAATGATAAAAATTTCATTTGAGTACAGTGTTGCATGACCGCGCAATTGTCATTCAAAGTGTGAGAGCGCAGAAAGCTGAAAATCGACTTGGGGAAGCGGGTATAGGTGCCCAGTAATTAAGTGGTTAAAGTGGACTTCCACCCACTTTTACAACTCTTCAGCATCCCTCACTAAACTGCGCACTGTAAACAAATTGGATATTTTTACATTTTTTTTCTCAGCACCTACTGTATATCTGCTGTATTCATTTTTCACTTCCTCTTCCCTGGCCGCGGCCCATCGCATCATTTCCTGTTTGCAATGCCTTCTGGGAAGGGGCGGCAACTTCCTCTGACACTGCCGTTGTTATGGAAACGTGACCTGAAACCTATTACACAGCTTGTGCTGCACTGAGCATGTGCAAGATCTGCAAGGATGAGATCCAGGAAGAAATACAGTCTGGCTTCAGATGCCCACACTTAAGATGGCCACGGCCTGCTGTAAGTTTATAAAATAACAAACTACTACTATAAACCAACAAAACAGACCTTAGTTTACAGACTAACTTTACTAGAATACATTAAGCTTGTGTATTATAGGGGTATTTTTATTTAAAAAGTATAATTTCGGCCGGAACACCACTTTAAGCTGCCCTTACACTGTTATATTTTTTTTAACAGATTTCTCTATCCTCACAAACAGGTCAGATGAACAAACCACCAGCAGCTGCACCTGATCTGCTGTTCGTCCAACATTTTTCCACTTAGCTCCTTCAATTTTTCAAGCATGTCAGACGGAATGGGGCTGATAAGGCCCACAGAGCAAATTTCATCAGGAACTAAACGAAATTCGCAGTGTATGGCCAGCTTTAGGTAGCCCAAGTATGTACTGTATGTTTGTGCCTAAGGGGAATGGAGGGGTGTAGCGAAGGGCAGAAATATTATTTTTTGTGTTGTTTTTGTTAAAATCAACAGCGTGTAAAGCAGTCAGTTTGTCTGCTTAATTAATTTACAGTATGAGTTCCGATGCCCTGCAGCTGGTAGGAAAGTAGGTTGATCTCAGCAGGAATCATAGACAGCATTGTGTCCTGTAGTGCCGAGCATTGGATGCTTTAGTCTTGGCTGAATTCAAAGGACAATATAATATTCCTATGCTGGCAGAAAGTGTCCAGTTTTTCTGTGTTTCCCCAAGTGATGGACACAGGGGACTTATGTCTGGATGTTCCACTGGAAGGAGACTAGAAGGTGCTTAGAACTGCTGGGTCTGATAGTTCAATATGGATGGTGTGCTACTTTCTGAACCCTGGGACTGCTGGGACATATAGTTTTGTCTGTGCTGCTTTCCTGACACTGGAACGCCCCCTTTTGCCACCTTTTCTGAGGGAACCACTTGCTGCCAGAACTTGGGGGGGACCCAAGACTGCTGTGTACCCAGAATCCTCCACAAATTGTCCTACCTGCCCTCACTGCTGTGTGCCCAGAACCCTCCAAGGATTGCCCTGCCTGCCCTCTCTGCTGTGTGCCCACAGCCCTCCAAGGATTGCCCTGCCTGCCCTCTCTGCTGTGTGCCCACAGCCCTCCAAGGGTTGCCCTGTCCGCCCTCTCTGCTCTGTGACCAGAGCCTTCCAAGGATTGCCCGGCCTGCCCTCTCTGCTTTGTGCCCACAACCCTCCAAGGTTTGCCCTGCCAGCCCTCTCTGCTGTGTGCCCAGAGCCTTCCAAGAATTGCCCTGCATACCCTTTCTGCTGTGTGCCCACAGCCCTCCAAGGATTGCCCTGCCTGCCCTCTGCTGTGTGCCCACAAAGCTCCAAGGATTGCCCTGCCTGCCCTCTCAGCTGTGCGCCCACAACCCTCCAAGGATTGCCCTGCTTGCCCAATCAGGCTGTGTGCCCAGAGTCCCCCCTTGGAGTGCCCTGCCTTAATCCCATGATGCCAAAACCACCACATCCACTACTCTGGACAGTCGGACTTCAGCAGCATGAGTCTTTGAAACCTTCAGTCCCTTATCTCCACTGCAGTTACTGTTATGAGGAGAATTCCCCCTGGCTGTGCTGTATTGTTGCCCTGTGAACTGTTTCCATTTTGCTGTGCCATATTCCCACTCTATGCACTGTTACCCCTTGCTATTGCCCTGAGGATCATCTTCCCTTACTGTGCCCATTGCTTCTCCGATAACTGTTTATCCGTGCTGTGCCCATTGCTACTCCGAGAACTGCTTATTTAGGAAAGAGAGCAGGAGGGCATCTCGCAAGTTTTATTTTGAAGAAAATAATAGTGATTGGCTGCAAAAAATCCAGCACAGCCGATCGCTATTTCCCTCAAGGTCAGATCTGTTGGCGATGTATTTAGCAGCATTCTTTTGCCGGTGAATTTTGGGCTCATTGCCTGGTCTATGTGAAGAAGGCTTTATAAGTGATGATCTCTCATGTCTATGAGCACCTTAAAGCTGAGCTTCAGACAAACGTACAGAATAGCTGTATCCATACATAGACTATGGCACCGCTCCAGATAAATATACACAAGTCAAGTGACTCTCGCTGAGGGGTGCAGGTGGAGAAAGAAAAAAGCTTGTCCCAGCTCTGTGCAGACGTTCCTGGAAAGAAAAAGTTCAGACCGCCGTACACCATCCAGGCCACGTCCTCAAACACGTTTCGTCCTGCTCAGAGGGTGACTTCCATGTGGGTGGTGCGAAACACGTCAGGTGTGTGGCCTGGATGGAGTTTTTGTATCTGGCCTCTTCTGGTGTGCCACAGTCTGAACTTTTTCATAACCGAATAGCTGTTTTACTTGCCAAATTACATAAATTTCTGTCCATGCAGTCCTGAGATTTACACAGCTCTTACACACATGTTTGGCTGGGTAGGAGACCTGAATTTTTTCTTCTGTAGTTAAGTAACACTTACAGGTCTTGTCCCTCCCCTATCCTGTCACTAGACAGTGAAAAGAGAAGCAACAGACCGAGTTACTTTGTCATGCTGCCCTTTTCATTAGCATGTTCCTTGTTAGCATTTGAGCACTGCAGCAAAACTGGCTAACTTTCTCTAGTAGCTCAACTTTAGAGTTTTTATTTAAAGTATATATTTTCATTTTAGAAAGAATAGCAGAGGGTTAAAGAACACCTGCCATCTATGTCCCGAAGATTTAACTTCACTTCTTGTACTGCAGACCGAACAGGAAGTGAGAGAATATCTTTCCAATATGAGACAAATCCCCATTTAGAAAATTCTGACAGGAGCGAGTCTCCTAATTCGAAGATTTCCCTCTCTATTCTTCTTCTGGTGGCAACACAAAATTTTAGATTTACCATCATTTTCATTCCAGGTGACATTGGTTACCAGGACAACTGGTCAGAATAATTCTCCCTAATGGATACACAGGTAGCAATAAATAAGTGAAAGTGACTCTAACCCTTCACTGCTCTATCCAAATCTAAATAAAACAAAAAACAAACAAACTTGTTTTGCCTTTAGTTTTACTTTACATTAACCCTTTGAAATTGCTTTATCCTTTTGCTCATATTTCTTCTGTTTAACACACATCAGTGATTTTGTCTGGACTCCAACCAAAGTGATGCAAGAATTTTTATGTCCCCTTGTTGAAGATGCAACATCCCGGGTGTTTTCGTTAACTTGTGCCAAAGTCCTTCAGAAAGAAGGGAACACAGTTACAGCACTTGGCACCTCCGGTCTGATATGACTTAAGCCTTGGACTTGGACGACGTCACTTTGCTGCAGTGTAAAGTAAAATGCTGGGAACGATATGTCATGCAGAGATACAGCCCAAATCTCTGCATCCTGGGCTGCATTCAGCTTAGGGTGATTAACGGTTACATAAGCCATTTGCTGATTCCAAGGGATAAAGGCAGAAACAGGTCCTATAAAGCGTATACATAAACCCCAGAATTGGGACATGTTGGAACTTTGCATTTATCCAGACCAATATGGCATCACCTTTGTCGGCTAATTGGGTTGATAAATAGTCTCTGTCCACTGACTATTTTGCAGGCATAACTACGGTATATAAACATATTTAAAGGAATGTACAGTCTTTGAAATGTTCTTTTAGATCGACAAGTGAAAGAGAGCAGTAGAATGCGAACTCTCTTATCACTGTTTATTCATGTTTTTAAAAAACTGTATATTTGTGTGGCGCACCCCCTTAGGAGCCGCAAGTGAAATTGGATCCCCACTCTGGACAGCCAGGCACACCGAATTTTCACAGGCACACTTGAGTCAGAAAACAGTCCAGTGCTTTGTTTTTGTTATTTATCGAGGGATAAGAACTTGGATTAAGGTAGGGAAATTATGGGATGCCCACTTGACTTTAGACAACTTCAAGGACAACTTTGCTCTATACAGTCTATATGCACTCCTTCCCTTCCTCCAGCACTAGCTTGCTTGCAGAACTGCAGCTGACACACTGTTTTGTGGTTCTGACAAAGGCACTCCGTCAGATTTAGAAGCAATAGCTCTTTGCAGGCAGGAACCCGAGGCCCCCTTTAAGTGTGTAGCAAAAAGTTAGTGTCCAGCTTACATCCCTGTGGCTACTGATCACAGCACCACCTCTTCAAGCACTGCCAGCCTGCCTGGCTGCAGTTGCCCCTTTCACTAGCCCTCCTGGGTACTTCTCCACAGTCCTCCCAGACTGACACTCTCTCTCCACAGTCCTTCCAGACTGCTCACTCAACAGCCCACCCAGCTGACTGCTCAGCAGATCTCTTGGACATGCTAACTCTCTCCCGCTGTCCTCTCCTTGCTCCTGTGCCTCTAGGAAGGATTCCTCTGTGTGTTGTAGAGGGTCCCTCCAACCCAGACCTGAGGTCACCCCCCCCCCCCCAGACTAGGGGGCACCCTCAAGGGTCACTGACAGCCTCCTCACTACTCCATCTCCTTCTTCTACCTAATTGCCCCTGCTGAAATGACCCATGAGTATTTGTGGTACCTGACCCCTACCAGCCCATCTTGCTGGGGATTGGCTGGGGCCCTCATCAATACTCTACGCTGCTCCTCCTAACTCCACACTCATTTTTTGGAAGCTTCTCCAAGGTTCCAAAGAGTAGGCAGAGTTACCAGACGTGCTGCTTGCTGAGTCATCCAACCTCCCCGAGTCACTCAGCCCTGACCCAGATTCAACCCAGGCCTGGCTCTCAGCCAAGCCAATTTACCTACTCTAACAACTAACCTAATTACATCTAGCATACTAGAGAGTGCTACATTTGCAATTATATACAGCAAATACCTGAGGGCATTACATATGCATGCACTGCTTAATGCTTTTCAGTGGTTATTTCACCCCATAAAAGATGCAGATTATCTTGTGTTTTTTTCAAACTTTGATTTTTTAACACGTCTTGCTGGAAAACAACATGGGCCCTACTGACAGCTGTTTTACATGCAACACAGACCCAAACTACCTGAACAAAGTGGGGTGCTACCTGTAGAAAAGCTGTTGAAATGGCCTGGTTTTGTTATATGCTATATGCTCTGTTTTCTAACTAAAGTTGGGTATACATGTACTGAAAGTTCCATGCCCTGGAAGATGTCCTTTATGACGAAGCACGTAGGGCAGAGCCATTTGCTGATGTCATTGTGTACCGGAAATAACCCAGAAGTTGCTGCATTTGCCGGCTAGAATGGTATTGGTACTTGGATTAATAAAGGTACCTGAAGGTACTGCAACTCAATTTATAACATTTGTATCATATGTTTTATTGCCAAAGCTGAATTGAACAAGCTGAAGTTAGAAGCTGATTTGCTACCATGCAGAGCTGCACCAGATTCTGAGTTCTCCGGTTTTAGTAAATCAACCCCAAAGTGTACAATAAATGGTTTGTAATGCCAAAACTTTCTTTTTGGATAAGGTAGGTAATGGTAAGAAGCCTTTCAGGTTTGTTTGGTTTTGCTGTTTTCTTTACTTCCTGCCCCAGAAAAACAACAGGAAGCAAGAACAAATCTCTCCAAAGTGAGGGAAATTCCCTCTCAGACAGTGACATAGGAACAGGGGTCCACATTGTAGAACTTCCCCCTTTTCTTCCTGTTCCAATAGCAACTCTAACACTTTGGTCACCGAGACACCAAGGTTGGGGTATTCTCCATAGTGGGAACTCAGATAGCATTAAACAGGGATTCTAACATTTCCTCGCTGTATCTGCAACTAAAATTCTGGCTTTACATACTTGTTTTCCTCTTCCAGTTCACTGGGCACCAAGGTTGTTCAACAGGCTGAGGGACCAGCTGGGATGCAGGAAAATAGGTGGGGTGGGAAGAGATGACTTATGTTGGCTATTAAAAAAAAAAACTCCAACTTTAGATTGCACGTTTGCATTAGTTGTTACACGGCTCCCTGCTTGGTTTTATTTTGACCACATGCTTCCATAATAGTTGAAGTGTACTGTTCTGATATTTGTACCTATGGTGGACGATCACTCTGCTGATCGCGGCGATACCTCACGTGTGTGATTTGAACACTGTTTACCTATGCGGGCGTGACTTACGTGTGCGTTTCCTTTGCTGCACGGGGACGGGGGCGCTTTAAAACATTTTTTTTGATTATTATTTATTTTATTTTTTTATATTGTCACTTTAAAAAAAAATGTGATCATTGTTATTGCTGTCACAAGGAATGTAAACATCCCTTGTGACAGTAATAGGTGGTGACACCCAAATCCCTCCTTTGCACTTCAAAGTATTCAGATCGCCAAAAACTGTGATTCTGAATACTGTCATTTTTTTTTAAAACTGCGCCATTGGCAGCCGAGTAAACCGAAAGTGACGTTGTTTCCGTGTTTACTGGAACAAAGCTGTTTCCGGCTTCCTTCCAGTCTCAGTCTAGCCGGCGGGAGTGCCGGATCGTGGTTCGGGTCTCCCGGTGGGACGGGAGGCCCAGGAATAGCGGCGGGAGGCGGCAGGGGGAGGGGAGGGTGACATTTAGCCGCATCGGTTGTTATCCCTGAAGAGCCGACCGCCCGCTCTAAAAAAAAACAGTATCGGGAGGATGCCTGCAACTGCATTCATCGCCCCGGTATAACCCCTTAAAGCTGAGGCCGCATATGTGCGTACGGTCGGTGCTAGGGGGTTAAGGGCACAAAAAATCATGTTGGATTTCTGAAATAGATTTATATAATAGACTAAGAATATACTGTATAAATTACATCATCTAGTACAAGCTCCAGTAAATGCATAAATGCAGGCCTATTCCATGTTCTAATAAGCGTTCAGCCTTGTCCTGCTCACAATGTGATTACTAGTGACAGTCCCTCTGATGAGCTCACACTTTAGTTTTCCGGTTACCGATCCACCAGGTGTCCAAATCTTTGCTTCTGTCTTCTCCCCCGTCAGCATTTTAATGCTTGATTTGTCCTTGCATTCTATACGGGAATTTGCTTTCCTCAGCTCTGCAGTGAAATTAGTAGAAAACAAGCCAGATTTTTTTTTTAATCAGATTGTTGTTCAATCACAGTAATAAAAGTCATAACTTTCTGTTTTCCTGCACACCACGTTGAAGACAGTTACAGTAACCCTTCAGCTGCCCATGCACATTAGATAATTGTCTCCTGATATGGCGAAATGATCCAAATCGCACTAAGGCATCTTTTGCCAACCTTATGAAATTCATAGATAGTGCTGAAAATACTGTCCAGCGCTATACACCTGCACGCCTAGCACGAATAATTCCCCAATATGCATCAACCTGCTTTCATGGATGTTCCCGGCCAGGGACGATGTCTCGTATCTGTTGGTAATGCCCATGGGCGACTAGGCTATGGATCCGGGTTTAAGCACTTTTACGAACATTACTCCATTCAGATGTAAAGAAGAAGCCCTTCTTTTCAAACCTATAGAGTTTTTATTACGAGCAAGTTAGCAACGCATCTTTGTCGCAACCAAATTGACTATTAGCAAAAGCCTGGAAAACTTCTGCACTCAGTTTTGAAGCGGTGAAACCTCGCATGAACAAAATCATGGTCAATGAAAAATTAACAGCTATACTTTCTGACTCCCACGACCAGTTTCTGCGAGTCTGGCAACCCTGGATATCCTACGCTCATCCTTCACGCTTTAACCAAACATTACTGACACTTTCAGAAACGTTACCCTCTGAGATCACTCCCTCTTTCTTATCCTTCTTTCTTACTTTTCTTTTCTCATTTCGCTGAAGAGGTCCTCCTTCTACTACATCTCTCTCTATATTACAAGAGACTGACAGCCTCGTGGCATAACAGTCGAGAGTGGAAAACAATTCAGTGTTTCTCTCTATAGTTTTGAGGCTTGGTTGCCTCTAATGCCGCGTACACACGAGCGGACTTTACGGCGGACTTTGCCCGGCGGACTTTTCGACTGACTTTACGACGGACTTTCTGAATGAACGGACTTGCCTACACACAATCCACCAAAGTCCGTCGAATTTGTACGTGATGACGTACGACCGGACTAAAACAAGGAAGTTCATAGCCAGTAGCCAATAGCTGCCCTAACATGGCTTTTTGTCCGTCGAACTAGCATACAGACGAGCGGACTTTTCGACCGGACTCGATTTCGACGGATTGATTTAAAACATGTTTCAAATCTAAGTCCGTCCAACTTTTGAGAAAACAAAGTCCGCTGGAGCCCACACACGATCGAATTGTCTGACGAAATCCAGTCCGCCGGGCAAAGTCTGCCGTAAAGTCCGCTCGTGTGTACGCGGCATTACTCTCCTGTTTAGTGGTTATTGTTTCTACAGATTGTTATGCCTTTTTTCAAGGAACACTTGAACACTATCTTAATACGATGGTTTTGCCTACCTACTGTAATAATTGGCTCACTGTAACTGCCTTTTACTCCATTAGGGATTTGAACCCTAAGCTGTGTCACATGTATTGGGTTTATTTTACAGTTTGTCAGTTGGTTTTCATATATCCATGTTACTTACTAATAAAATCCTTTGTAAAAAGAAAATACTGTCCAGCATCTGACAGTAATCCCGGTGTCCAAACCTGTGTCAGCCTGCAACCCTAAATGTGTACGTTTACCTAGGGTGACTATTATAGGGTCAGGTCTGTGGCGGGGGATCCGATTTAAAATAATTGTGTGGGCTTTCTAATTTGTCCAAATGCAGTACCCCATGATGACCCTCTGCCAGCGGGGTTAGTAAATTCATCATAGAGATTAGATGGTTGCCAAAAACATGCCCCACAGTTAGGCTGTCATTCATTGACTGTAGGCACTTTGACAGCCACTGTAGACTGTAGAGAATGCCTATATAACCGACCTCAGGCTAAACGATCTGCAAAGTGCTACATAAACATTTATGTCAATTGGAGTAAGGTGGGAACTGGGGGAACCAGAGAGTGAATATCATCCAGCCTGCCACTCTGGCTTATTGAAGGGGAACAGTAACAATAAGAACTTTCTGATAGAACCTGGTTGTCTGGCTGGTGGCCAGTGCTACCATCAACATCAACTTTCCACCCAATTCATCCATTTTCAGTCATCTTGTATCTATGGGTGCATTAAACTATGGGCACCTTCAAGAACATGGTTGCATTTTCCTGATATATGCTGCTGTTTCCTGAAACAAGGATGATGTGTAAGGGTGTCTATTCTGTGAAATTCATGTTTAAAGTGGTTGTAAGGCCTTAAGGTTTTTGACCTTAAAGGAGAAGTCCAGCCTGAGCTTGTTAGACTGGGCTTCTCCTAAGGGTCACAGGAGTGCAATACGTTTTGCACTCCTGTGACCCATTTTCATCAGAGTGCGGTCTGAAGTCCACTCTCCGCTGACGTCACTGGAATCAGTCCAGGCACTGCGTCACCCCGACAATGAAGTCTGGATCCGCCAGGTGCCTGGATTGATGCCTGTCTCAGCCTCTCAGCGAGCCGCTGAGAGACTGAGATGGCCACTCTGCCCCCTCCACAGCTCAGCGCTCCAGTGAGGGTGGAGGAGCAGAGAGGAGAGCTGCTGATTGACAGTCAGCAGCTCTCCTCTCGGGGGGTCTGTGAGAACCGAGCCATCGGCGGTGTTCGATAGCTCGGTTCTCAGTGTAGAAATGCCGGGGGACAGATGCAGCATCGGTCCCATGCTGCATTCACCCACCTAGGTAAGTATAAAATGGACACCCCCCCCCCACCCCCATACTTCTCTTTTAATACATTCTATGGTTTTCTAACCTGAGCCCAATCCAATCCAGCGATCTGCACGAGTGCAGTGGCTTCAGCCACTGTTGCTTTCCTCATTGGACAGATTGATAGCAGCAGGAGCCATTGGCTACCGCTGCTGTCAATCAAAATCTGTGACGCCGGGGTGGGGCCGAGTCCCGCTGTCTGTGTCAATGGACTCGGGAGCATGCCTGCACGGGTGCTCTCATGGAAAGCGTGAAGAGGATGATCGGGGTAAGTATAACAGTTTGTTATAGTTTGTTTGTTTTTTTTTAAATCAAATGTTTACAACCACTTTAACTGACATTCATATGCATGTTTTGTACATATCACTGGGATTTTCAGTATTGCACCCTATCGTTCCATCCTAAACAACTTCGCAGAAGGGAGTGTTACCCCATTATACTTAAAGTGGAACTTAAGCCAGAAAATTAAGTCCTGGGAGATCACCTCAGGCTATCCCCTTTTGCAGGTATAGCTATGTAGAACTGTTTGAAATCCAATAATACGCTGTCTCACCCCGCTCTGCAGTTGTTCGGTTTCTCTCTATTTTTAGGCACTGTTCGGAATTTGCAGAGGCCGGTCTGCTGACAACCTAAAGATTTACTGCTGTTCAGGGGCTCTGGGCCTCAGCAAAATGGCAGCCTCCAGCAAGAAGAAACAGGAACAATTTACAGCACACACTCATTTTGGTAGCATAATTATTAACGTGGAATGTATGTCCCTTGCTAAAGAACATTATTTTTGTCAAGTTTTATTGGGCAAAGTTCCGCTTTAAGGGAGCACTCTAGTCTTTCTGAGAGTGCCATGACCAAAAGTTAGAGCTGTGATCCTCTCTTATACTACGTCACAATCAACAAGGAACCAATCAAGGAATACCTAGTTGTCTGCATTCTGGTTTTTTTTTTAGGGGGATGCAAACCTTTCCAGAAGTTGTATTCTGTATTTGCCACCATCTTGCCCCTATCAAGACCGTGCACAAAATGCAGTTGCATTAGTAAACTCTCCTGCAATTCTCAACCCATGCAGTTCTCAGGAAAGAAAATCAAATATGCATTGCACATACAGTATCTTGATACATTTCAGGTTTTTTGAGCAATTCTTTTTTGAACTGAAATTTTCTTTTAGAAGAAGGTTGTCCACAAAAAAAACATACACTCCCAGTGATCTAGCGGTGTGCTCTAGGAATCCACTGTCCCGCCACAGCAAACCTGGGCCTCCCTCCGCCATCTTCTTTTGATGTCATCGGGGGGGGGGGGGTTCGGCTGTCTCCTCTGGGTTCTTGCAGCTGACTTGTGATGATGTGCATGTGCCGCATAGGACCCCACAGCCTTCTGGGATTCATGGTGTGTATATCGGAGGAAACTGCAGGCAGCTCTTACGTAAATCTAGCTTATGTGAAAAATAAGGAAGTGCGAAGAGGACGGTCCCTGCGAAAAATATTTATTCCCCCCCTCTCCAAAAAAAGGAAAAAATACAATTGTGTAAGAGGAAGGGCCAGGAGGGGAATGAGAGAAAGTGAAAGGGGTTGGGTCAAGGTCTGCTTTCAAGACAGAGACTGAAGTAGCTTTCTCCTAGCATGGTATGAAATTTCAGCTGGTGTGTAGTGGGTGAGGGAAATCTGATATAAAGAAGGATTGCAAATAAATAAACCCAATTGTATAAAAATTAAACACCATTTACTGTATATAACCAACTTTGGATATATAGACTGAAGGAGAGCTTTCCGTCCTTTCACATCATTCATACATTTTTTTGTAATTGGCTAGCTCCAAAGCTGTGTGCTCATACAACACCGAGCAATTCTAGAAAAAAAAATGATTTTGCGCGTTTGTTGTGGATGTAAGGACAGGGGAATGAGCAGAGATCCAAGAATGCGGATGCAGGAACTGTCCCGGCTGCAGTATATTCATTAGCCTTCAATGCATAGAACAGTGAAGTGCTGATGCCAGGTCCTCTGTGAGGTTTAATGACACATCACTGCTCCACTGGACTCAATGACTCTCCAACCGACCCTATTCTAATTCTCTAAAGATCATTGAGCTGCCAGCCAATGACACCGTATGAGGGTTTCTGTTACTTAACAGCGCCCTCTACTGGCTCACAAGGAGTGTAGCCAAGAAGCAGTATGAGTTGTTCGTTTTCGGAATTTGTAAGCTCATCAAGGAGAGCATGTAGTAACCTTATTTATCAAGACAAAGTGCAGTAACGCATTGCAACCGATCCGGCTAACAGCTCTTTTGTTAACCACTTGAAGACCAGGCCTATTCTGATACAGTATTTATTTATTTTTTTACTAGAAAGTTACTTAGAACCCCCGAACATTATCTATTTTTTTAAGCAGAGGCCCTAGAGAATAAAATGCAATTTCTTTGTCACGCTGTATTTTTTTTTAAATGCTATTTTTTTGAGGCAAAAGACACTGTAATCAATTTTATGCACAAAACATAATATAAAAAACACTTTTTTCAGTAAAATATAAAATATGATGCTACGCCGACTAAATAGATACCTAACACGTCACGCTTTAAAATTGTGGAATAGCGCCAAACTACGGTACTTAAAAATCTCCTTAGGCAATGTTTTAAAAGCCTTTACAGGTTACAAGATTAGAGTTACATAGGAGGTTTGGTGCTTGAATTAGTGCTCTGACGTTTGTGGCAATATCTCACATGTGTGGTGCGATCGTCGTTTTATGTGTACATGCAGGACCAACAAATGCGTTCTCCTTTCTGCGCGAGCACGGTGGGAAAGGGGCGCTTTAAAAATAAAAAAAAGAGTCATTTATTTTATGTGAATTTTTTTCATTTTTACACTGTCTTTTAAGGAAAAAAAAAAAAAACGTGATCACTTTTATTGCTATCACACGTATGTAAACATCCTCTTTACTTAGACATCTGGGGTCTATTAGACCCCAGATCTCTCCTCTGCCCTTAAAGTGTAAGTTCATTTTTACAGAAAATCTGTAAGGTGACCTTACATTGGACCCCCTCCCTATGCCCCCAAGTCCCGCTGTACTGGAGTTCCACGATCCTCAGCTGTCAGATGCTGGCATGCAGCTCCACCGGTCCACGGCTTTCTCTCCTCTGCTCGCGGTGCTGACAGGACGGGCTAGACGGATTCTGATTGGTTAGCACTGACCAAGTAGAATCCGTCTGGTTCGTACTGGCTACGGATAGGAGATTAAGCCATGGGGACTTCAAATCCCCGGACCAGTGAAGCGGTATGCCGGCACCTGGATCGCGGAACTCCAGTACAGCAGGACCGGGGGAAATGGGGAGGGGTCCAGTGTAAGGTCACCCTACAGATCTTCTGCAAAGGTGAACTTACACTTTAAAAGCATCTGATCAAACCAAGATCCATTTGATCGGATGCTTTTTACAAATCAAAAATTACTTGTTTACATGCTGGGGAAACCAAAATCGACAAAATATTCATCACTCTCAGTTTCTAATCTCATAGAGATAATTGGGGAAGATCTGGTCCCCGGCGGAACTGCTAATTAGCCGCTGGGATTGCTTTTACTAAAAACAGAATCTGCTGCAGGCATCATCACAGTATACCCACTAAACCACTATAGGCCCCTAAATAAAGTAGATTCCTCCACCAACATTTCTTGGGAGACATCTGCCAATCTAATACTAGCTTTGTCTATGGCGAGAGTTTTAAAAAGTTACGCACTGATGAATCTACATAGTTGGCAGCGATAAAAGTGTTTTGGACAATATGGTTCGGTGTGCCCGTACAACATTCACTTAGTATGCACAGATCTCACCGTAAAGCAGTATGGCTGGTAGGGGAGAAATATACAGCACACTGCGTCTGGATGTAAATAATCTGGTGTCATCAAACTGCGATGCAGACATTCTGCAGATGAGCGGAATGAAATCAGAATGTGGAGAGGAGATTATGTAATGATATTAATTGGGAGGAACTTTCTGCCAGCAAAAGAATCAGCACTGACAATTGCGAGCTGCGGAAACTGTCAGTCTTCGCATTACTAGAACAAAGCAAAGGAAGATTTGCCTTATTCTAATGTGAACGTTTTACATTTATTCTTTGGCTGGCCATAAACAAAGTGATCTGATCATGCGGAACTGAACAATCCGAACCATAAATTATCTCCTGTCATTGTGTCACACTGTTATTCCGTGGTCTTTGGGGCTGCATCCATACTACTGCCCACGAGTCAGTACTACACAGTGCAGATATATCTCTGGTGGTTGCAGAAATGTTCCATTTCGATGGATCACACAAGATTGGTACACATTGGTTCATACTTTGCAGAAGAAGCATCCTCTATATCATTGTTTCTCATCCTCAGTTCTCAAGTACCCCCAACAGGCCATGTTTTGGGAATTTCTCTTAGATAAAATAGCTGTCGAAAATACCAAGTCATTGACTCTGATTTAAAGCACCTGTGCAAGATAAAGGAAAACCTGCAAACATGGCCTGTTGTGGGTACTTGAGGGCTGAGGTTGAGAACCACTGCTCTATATGACCACCTTTGAACCTACTTGGTCCTGTAATTACTCCCCAGGCTTACGTGGCTCAATAAGTGCATGGGACTGGCAGAGATTGCTGCCTCACATCATAATGAACATGGAGTTGGTATGGCAGGCAGTGATGTGGGGGTTAAAAACGAAAGTTTGCAGAGGTTGAACTTGATCATTTGATGGATTATTTTCAGCCTTGCTATACTCACCTGAGCCGGTTCGTTCCCACGCCGGAGACGCGCTCTACCTCTCTGCTCGTTGTCTCTGCTCTTGATTGGATAGATTGATAGCAGCGCAGCCATTGGCTCCCACTGCTGTCAATCAAGTCCAATGACGTGGGCACCAGGGGGCGGAGCCGAGTCCTGCATTCTGTGTGAATAGACACAGAAGCAGGACTCAAGAGCGCGCCTGCATGTGTGGCCACCTTAGGAGAGCCTTCTCCAACGAACTGTACAGTGGAGGTAAATATGACGTGTTTGTTATTTAAAAAAAAACAAAAAACGAGGGTTTACAACCCCTTTCATATCCTTCTCCTGCAGATACAGGTCGTGTCCCTTCCCGAGCCAGTGATTGGACAGTAAAAAGGAGAATTAGCATCTCTCTGACACTCTGCGCTCTCCTCCTATCAGCATGTTTCTTGTTGGCATATGAGCAATGGAGCACCACTGTGTGGTTTCTTTGTGCTGCTTCTTCTATTCCCAGCCTGAGCTCTGCTGAGCACGACAATAAAAGAGGATCCTGCCAGGTTAAAGATACTGCACACTGCTTGCAATAAAAATGTTTTTTTTTTTTTGGATGTATTAAAAGCTGAATATATATATATATATATATATACACACACAAAAACAAAGAGTTGGGGGGGCACACCCTAAACCTGAATATCTAAAGTTGGTGCTGCTATAAAGACCTATATACATATGGAACCACAGAGAATAGCGCACACACACAAAAATGCAAAAGGTGTAACTTTTAAATCTTACAAGTCTGCTTAGACGCACCTAATCTTAATGAGTAAATATGGGGTTTAGTCACATAATATGGCCATGCCATGCTTAAGCCCACCACTGCGCCAAAGTACCCCATTTTCAGTGGGTCCTACACTATTCATAAAAAAGAAGAAAAATAAATGCCACTTCTCTTAACCATGGGAGATACTCACCCCTTACATAGGAGATGTGTGATAGCTGCAGACTACACTGCTTAAACTGCACTATGAAGGGACTCTTTTCTGGAGCAACTAATTAGTGGACACTGACAATGAAGAACTGGTGTGGGAGGGTGGGGTGTTTGTTACATTAAGTCCTGACCAGACTCCTTGGTTTTGTTGCAAAACCTACTGATGGCATTGGTTACAGAAGGATTTCTAAACTTCTGAATGTTCCAGTGAGCACTGTTGGGCAGGGGCGGATTGACCATCGGGCAGTTCGGACGCTGACCGAGGGCCCGTGGCCAGTAGGGGGCCCCATGGCAGCTTCCACTTCGGGACCGGATCTACCCGTCAGCTAGCTGTGATTGACGGGCTGATCGGGTCCCTGCTCACTGCTAAGAGACTGCAGTGTATACACACCTCTCGTGATGCGCTCCTCCTCCTCCCCGCCGGCCCCTCCTTCCCTCCCGTCCACCCCAGGTGCTTGTATCTGTCATCACCTCGGACGGACAGAAAAGAGGAGGGGTCGGCGAGGAGGAGGAGGAGCGCATCACGAGAGGTCTGTATACAGCCGCTTCCCGCGCTACTCTGCATCTAGGAATCGAAGTGCAGCAGCATGTACCACGTGCTGCTATTAGAAAGTTGCTGCACAGCTTCCCACCCACAGTGTCCCCACGTGCCCACCACAGTGTCCCCCTGTGCCCCCACCTCCCCACAGTGTCCCCCTGTGCCCCCCACCTCCCCACAGTGTCCCCCACCTCCCCACAGTGTCTCCCTGTGCCCCCCACCTCCCCA
The DNA here is from genome assembly GCA_037952835.1 of Lithobates septentrionalis. NCBI lineage: Eukaryota > Metazoa > Chordata > Amphibia > Anura > Ranidae > Lithobates > Lithobates septentrionalis. The sequence continues at coordinate 1,105,946 of JBBDGP010003457.1, read as the reverse complement.
CAGTGTCCCCCTGTGCCCCCCACCTCCCCACAGTGTCCCCCTGTGCCCCCCACCTACCCACAGTGTCCCCCTGTGCCCCCACCTCCCCACAGTGTCCCCCACCTCCCCACAGTGTCCCCCTGTGACCCCCACCTCCCCCTGTGCCCCCCACCTCCCCACAGTGTCCCCCTGTGCCCCCCACCTCCCCACAGTGACCCCCTGTGCCTCCCACCATGCCCCCCACCTCCCCACAGTGTCCCCCTGTGCCCCCCACCTCCCCACAGTGACCCCCACCTCCCCACAGTGTCCCCCTGTGCCCCCCACCTCCCCACAGTGCCCCCCTGTGCCCTCCAGCCCCCACAGTGCCCCCCACCTCCCCACAGTGCCCCCCACCTCCCCACAGTGTCCCCCTGTGCCCCCCACCTCCCCACAGTGACCCCCACCTCCCCACAGTGTCCCCCTGTGCCCCACAGTGACCCCCACCTCCCCACAGTGTCCCCCTGTGCCCCCCACCTCCCCACAGTGCCCCCTGTGCCCTCCACCCCCCACAGTGACCCCCTGTGACCCCCACCTCCCCACAGTGACCCCCACCTCCCCACAGTGTCCCCCTGTGCCCCCCACCTCCCCACAGTGACCCCATGTGCTCCCCACAGTGTCCCCCTGTGCCCCCCACCTCCCCACAGTGCCCCCCTGTGCTCCCCACAGTGCCCTCCACCTCCCACAGTGTCCCCCTGTGCCCCCCACAGTGTCCCCCTGTACCCCCCACCTCCCCACAGTGTCCCCCTGTGCCCCCCACCTCCCCACAGTGTCCCCCTGTGCTCCCCACAGTGTCCCCCTGTGCCCCCCACCTCCCCACAGTGCCCCCCTGTGCTCCCCACAGTGCCCTCCACCTCCCCACAGTGTCCCCCTGTGCCCCCCACAGTGTCCCCCTGTACCCCCCACCTCCCCACAGTGTCCCCCTGTGCCCCCCACCTCCCCACAGTGTCCCCCTGTGCTCCCCACAGTGTCCCCCTGTGCCCCCCACCTCCCCACAGTGCCCCCCTGTGCTCCCCACAGTGCCCTCCACCTCCCCACAGTGTCCCCCTGTGCCCCCCACAGTGTCCCCCTGTACCCCCCACCTCCCCACAGTGTCCCCCTGTGCCCCCACCTCCCCACAGTGTCCCCCTGTGCCCTCCACCTCCTAACAGTGTCCCCCTGTGCCCCCCACCTCCCCACAGTGCCCCCCACCTCCCCACAGTGACCGCCTGTGCCCCTCACCTCCCCACAGTGACCCCCTGTGCCCCCCACCTCCCCACAGTGCCCCCCACCTCCCCCCTCCCCACAGTGCCCCCCTGTGCCCTCCACCTCCCCACAGTGTCCCCCTGTGCCCCCCCCCACTCCCCACAGTGTCGCTCTGTGCCCCCACCTCCCCACAGTGCCCCCCTGTGTCCCCCCACCTCCCCATAGTGTCCCCATGTGCCCCCCACCTCCCCACAGTGCCCCCCACCTCCCCCCTCCCCACAGTGCCCCCCTGTGCCCTCCACCTCCCCACAGTGTCCCCCTGTGCCCCCCACCTCCCCACAGTGTCCCCCTGTGCCCTCCACCTCCCCACAGTGTCCCCCTGTGCCCTCCACCTCCCTACAGTGCCCCCCTGTGCCCTCCACCCCCCCCCCCACAGTGTCCCCCTGTGCCCTCCACCTCCCCACAGTGTCCCCCTGTGCCCCCACCTCCCCACAGTGTCCCCCTGTGCCCTCCACCTCCCCCCTCCCCACAGTGCCCCCCTGTGCCCTCCACCCCCCCACAGTGTCCCCCTGTGCCCCCCACCTCCCCACAGTGCCCCCCTGTGCCCTCCACCCCCCCCCCCAGTGTCCCCCTGTGCCCTCCACCTCCCCACAGTGTCCCCCTGTGCCCCCACCTCCCCCACAGTGTCCCCCTGTGCCCCCCACCTCCCCACAGTGCCCCCCTGTGCCCTCCACCTCCCCCCCACAGTGCCCCCCTGTGCCCTCCACCCCCCCCCCCCACAGTGTCCCCCTGTGCCCCCCACCTCCCCACAGTGTCCCCCGTGCCCTCCACCTCCCCACAGTATCCCCCTGTGCCCTTCACCCACCCCCCACGGTGCCCCCCTGTGCCCTTCACCCCCCACAGTGTCCCCCTGTGTCTTCCACCCCCCCCATGGTGTCTCCCTGCGCCACTCACACACAGTGTCCCCCTGTGCCCTCCACCCACCTACAGTGTCCCCCTGTGCCCTCCAACCCCCCCCCCCCCATGGTGTCTCCCTGTGTCCTCCACCCCCACTGTGTCGCCTTCCCCCCTGATGGCTACCCTGAAAGACACTGAAAAAGGAGAGTTGTGGTCTGAAGAAACCACTCTGCCACCTCCATCCCTAAATACAGCAAAAAGAAGGAAAGGACGGCCTTGGGACTTTGAGTGAGGTGGGAGAGATTCGGAACACTTCCACAATCAGTGCAAAAAATGTTTATTGTTCACAGAATGCTAAATACAGAAATGGGATCAGCAATAAGTGTGCGTTACCCGGCATAGTGGCCTAGTATTAAAGCATAAGTAAAAAACAAATACAGTTCGTTACACTTGATTTATACATCCATAAAAAGTATTATACATAATAAATCGCTAGAAGGCTAAAAGTATACATATATCATCTGAATAAGTAGAATACATATAACACATGCATGGATAGCAGTAGTATGTGACCATGTGGTGACCAACTTCAAATACCCAACAAAATGGGCATGCATGTGGCATCGGTATTGTCCTACGTGTTTCGCACAGTGACCCCCACCTCCCCACAGTGTCCCCCTGTGCCCCCCACCTCCCCACAGTGCCCCCTGTGCCCTCCACCCCCCACAGTGACCCCCTGTGACCCCCACCTCCCCACAGTGACCCCCACCTCCCCACAGTGACCCCCTGTGCTCCCCACAGTGTCCCCCTGTGCCCCCCACCTCCACACAGTGCCCCCTGTGCTCCCCACAGTGCCCTCCACCTCCCACAGTGTCCCCCTGTGCCCCCCACAGTGTCCCCCTGTACCCCCCACCTCCCCACAGTGTCCCCCTGTGCCCCCCACCTCCCCACAGTGTCCCCCTGTGCTCCCCACAGTGTCCCCCTGTGCCCCCCACCTCCCCACAGTGCCCCCCTGTGCTCCCCACAGTGCCCTTCACCTCCCCACAGTGTCCCCCTGTGCCCCCCACAGTGTCCCCCTGTACCCCCCACCTCCCCACAGTGTCCCCCTGTGCCCCCACCTCCCCACAGTGTCCCCCTGTGCCCTCCACCTCCTAACAGTGTCTCCCTGTGCCCCCCACCTCCCCACAGTGCCCCCCACCTCCCCACAGTGACCGCCTGTGCCCCTCACCTCCCCACAGTGACCCCCTGTGCCCCCCACCTCCCCACAGTGCCCCCCACCTCCCCCCTCCCCACAGTGCCCCCTGTGCCCTCCACCTCCCCACAGTGTCCCCCTGTGCCCCCCCCCACCTCCCCACAGTGTCCCTCTGTGCCCCCACCTCCCCACAGTGCCCCCCTGTGTCCCCCCACCTCCCCACAGTGTCCCCATGTGCCCCCCACCTCCCCACAGTGCCCCCCACCTCCCCCCTCCCCACAGTGCCCCCCTGTGCCCTCCACCTCCCCACAGTGTCCCCCTGTGCCCCCCACCTCCCCACAGTGTCCCCCTGTGCCCTCCACCTCCCCACAGTGTCCCCCTGTGCCCTCCACCTCCCCACAGTGCCCCCCTGTGCCCTCCACCCCCCCCCACAGTGTCCCCCTGTGCCCTCCACCTCCCCACAGTGTCCCCCTGTGCCCCCACCTCCCCACAGTGTCCCCCTGTGCCCTCCACCTCCCCCCTCCCCACAGTGCCCCCCTGTGCCCTCCACCCCCCCACAGTGTCCCCCTGTGCCCCCCACCTCCCCACAGTGCCCCCCTGTGCCCTCCACCCCCCCCAGTGTCCCCCTGTGCCCTCCACCTCCCCACAGTGTCCCCCTGTGCCCCCACCTCCCCCACAGTGTCCCCCTGTGCCCCCCACCTCCCCACAGTGCCCCCCTGTGCCCTCCACCTCCCCCCCACAGTGCCCCCCTGTGCCCTCCACCCCCCCCCCCCCCCACAGTGTCCCCCTGTGCCCCCCACCTCCCCACAGTGTCCCCCTGTGCCCTCCACCTCCCCACAGTATCCCCCTGTGCCCTTCACCCACCCCCCACGGTGCCCCCCTGTGCCCTTCACCCCCCACAGTGTCCCCCTGTGTCTTCCACCCCCCCCCCCATGGTGTCTCCCTGCGCCACTCACACACAGTGTCCCCCTGTGCCCTCCACCCACCTACAGTGTCCCCCTGTGCCCTCCAACCCCCCCCCCCCCATGGTGTCTCCCTGTGTCCTCCACCCCCACTGTGTCGCCTTCCCCCCTGATGGCTACCCTGAAAGACACTGAAAAAGGAGAGTTGTGGTCTGAAGAAACCACTCTGCCACCTCCATCCCTAAATACAGCAAAAAGAAGGAAAGGACGGCCTTGGGACTTTGAGTGAGGTGGGAGAGATTCGGAACACTTCCACAATCAGTGCAAAAAATGTTTATTGTTCACAGAATGCTAAATACAGAAATGGGATCAGCAATAAGTGTGCGTTACCCGGCATAGTGGCCTAGTATTAAAGCATAAGTAAAAAACAAATACAGTTCGTTACACTTGATTTATACATCCATAAAAAGTATTATACATAATAAATCGCTAGAAGGCTAAAAGTATACATATATCTTCTGAATAAGTAGAATACATATAACACATGCATGGATAGCAGTAGTATGTGACCATGTGGTGACCAACTTCAAATACCCAACAAAATGGGCATGCATGTGGCATCGGTATTGCCCTACGCGTTTCGCGAGTCTTTCGGTGACCCAACCCAGTCAAGTGGTAAGTACGGGGGCGTTTATCACGGACCCTTCGTGCAAACCATTTTGCTTGCCCCGACTCATTAGTTATTTTTCCTACCCTCATTACTCTCAATATATTTTTTGTTCTAGACATACAAATTATGCATCAGCCCCTGATGAGCGAGAGGAGACTCGCGAAACACGTAGGACAATACCGATGCCACATGCATGCCCATTTTGTTGGGTATTTGAAGTTGGTCACCACATGGTCACATACTACTGCTATCCATGCATGTGTTATATGTATTCTACTTATTCAGATGATATATGTATACTTTTAGCCTTCTAGCGATTTATTATGTATAATACTTTTTATGGATGTATAAATCAAGTGTAACGAACTGTATTTGTTTTTTACTTATGCTTTAATACTAGGCCACTATGCCGGGTAACGCACACTTATTGCTGATCCCATTTCTGTATTTAGCATTCTGTGAACAATAAACATTTTTTGCACTGATTGTGGGAGTTTTCCGAATCTCTCCCACCTCACTCAAAGTCCCAAGGCCGTCCTTTCCTTCTTTTTACCCTGAAAGACACTGTGTTAAGTCTGGAGGATCCCAGTGCTCTACTGTGTGCCCTGTGTTTTGGTTTGTGCCCTGCTATTTGCCCTACTGCGTGCCCCATGGCCTGTGATGTGCCCTGCTAGTGTACCCCCTTATGTGCCCTACTCTGTGCCCCTTGCCCTGTGATGTGCCTTGTGATGTGCCCTGCTGTGTACCGCCTGTTGTGCTCTACTGTGTGCCCTGTAATGTGCTCTACTGTGTGCCCCATGCCCTGGGATGTGTGCCCTGATGTGTACCGCCTGTGTCCTGTTCCCAAGGATGTGCCCTACTGTGTGCCCTGCTGTGTGCCCTACTATTTGCCACATGCCCTGTGATGTGCGGCACGCTCCCTGCTGTGTATCTCCTGATGTGCTCTGTGATGTGCCCCGCTGTGTACCCACTGATGTGCCCTGTACCCCCTGTGATGCACCATGCTGTGCTCAATAATGTGCCCTGATGTGTACAGCATAATAAACCCTGCTGGGTGCCCCATTATGTGTCCTGTGATGTGCCCTACTGTGTGCCCTGTGCCCCATGATGTGCCCCGTGCTCTGCTGTGTGCCATGTGATGTGCCTTACTGTGTGCCCCATGATTTATGTAAGTGGGGCTTTGTGTAGGTACGGCTTGCATGTGGGCGGAGACACAGGGGGCCCCATGATTTTCTATTGCCCGGGGGCCCCATGAGTTGTCAGTCCGCCCCTGCTGTTGGGGCAATAATTCGGAAGTGTAAAGAACATCATTTCACCATAAACTGACCACGACCAGGTGCTACTTGCAAGATTTCTGACAGAGGAGTGAAAAGAATTATCAGAAGAGTTGTCCAAGAGCCAAGGACCACTTGTGAAGAGCTTCAGAAAGACCTGGAATTAGCAGGTACAATAAGTAATGCACTCAACCGCCATGGCCTGTACGCACGCTCACCACGCAAGACTCCATTGCTGAGGAAAAACATGTTGAAGCTCATTTAAAGTTTGCTGCACAACATTTAGACAAGCATGTGAAATACTGGGAGAATACCGTCTGCTCAGATGAGACCAAAATGGAACTCTTTGGATGCCATAACACACACCATGTTTGGAGGTCAAATGGCACTGCACATCACCCCCAAAAACACCCCCCTACCAACAGTGAAGTTTGGAGGTGGGAACATCATGGTGTGGGGCTATTTTTCAGCATACGGTACTGGCAAACTTCATATCCTTGAAGGAAGGATGAATGGAAAAATGTACTAAGACATTCTTTATGAAAATCTTCTGCCATCTACCAGGATGATGAAGATGAAACGAGGGTGTAGATTTCAGCAAGAGAATAATCCCAACACACAAAGCCAAGGAAACTCTCAATTGGTTTCAAAGAAGGAAACTAAAGTTGTTAGAATGGCCCAGCCAATCACCTGACTTGAATCCAATAGAAATTCTATGGAAAGAACTAAAGATCAGAGTTCAAAGAAGAGGCCCACGAAACCTTCAAGATTTGAAGACTGTGTAGAAGAATGGGCAAAAATCTTACCCGAGCAATGCATGCGACTAGTTCCTCCATACAGGAGACGTCTTGAAGCCGTCATTACCAACAAAGGATTTTGTACCAAGTATTAAATACACTTCAGTTAGCGTGTTCAATACTTTTTCCCTGTGTCATTCCATTTTATTACACATAATTTAATTTCTGAACGTATTTGTTTTGGTTTCATTGTGTGTATGGATTGCATGGATTATTACTGATGTGGTGAGAATTTCATGTCAATAGCACCTTTAGAAATATATTTACTTGGAAAAATGTTGACGTGTTCAATACTTATTTTACCCGCTCTATGTCTTTTATATTAGCCTGGAGTTCAGCTTTACCTACTGTATGTAACTATATAAAATAGCTATCACTTTGTTGAATTTCAATATATTTACCAGAATTTTGTTACTTTATTTTTACACATATGTGCCTTTAAGATGCACCTATTGTCCAGAATTGACTGCTCCAGGGAGGTCCTAGAACAAGGACTTGGATAAAGCTATCAGTGGTGGAGGGGCAACAAATCTCTCCTGTGCTTTCTCTGCATTTCTTCTGATGAATCCCTCTCTTTCTTCCATCAGTCTCCATGACTTGACTACTCAGCAAACCTCTAAATTCATAGACCAAACTCTGTTATGGTTAGAACTGCTGGATTATCAGTATAAATGTACCCTTCTTGAGTGTGTGAATTATTAAACCATCTCAAGTATTTTAGCTCTTAAGTCGCCAACTAACTTCTTCTGTCTTGTGAAAACTGCAAAAAATAAAATAAAAAATAAAGTGCATGTCTGGGCACAAAAAAAAAACACATTCAGTAAATCTCTGCTCCAAATACAGAAAAATAGCTGTAGATCTACCAGAAACCCAGTGTGCACCCAACCTGTGTAAGATAAGGCCCCAAACACTATTAGATTTTCTGCAGATTTTTGTCTTCAGATTTACCAAAACCATATAATATGAGGTCAAACCTTAAGCATTTCAATTTGTATGCAATCAGGCAGGGCTTTGCACTATATGGTTTTGGTAAATCTGAAGACAAAAATCTGCAGAAAATCTAATAGTGTGTATGGGGTCTAACACTGTGCTTCTAGTGCACTGAAATTCCATTCTATACCATACTATTCTCTCTTCTAAACTAAAGAACACCTCCCTCCTATTATCTCCATAACATAAGGGGGACGTATCCTATAGTCCAGCTGAGGAGCGCTTGTCCCCTAAAGTGATTCCACAGCCAAGACATTTTTTACCGTAATGCATTCCCTGCATTAAGGTAAAAAATATTCCAGTAGCAGTATTACCCCCTCACCACCCTAAATACCTGAGTCCTCAGTCAACCCAACACTGTTCCTATCTGTAGCAGCTCTCTCCTCTATCCCTGCATTCAGAGGACAGAGAGGCAACAGGGGGAGCCATTGGCATCTGCAGCTGTCAATCACACCCTGGGGGCAGGACTGAGCCACACTGTGTATGTCTATGGACGCACGCAGCCCGACTCCGGAATGAGCCAGTACATTTGCCCCCATACCAAGCAGCTTGCTATGGTGGCAGACATTGAAGAGGAGGAGCTTGAGAATGCCATCGGGGGGCCACAGAAGAAGAAATTTAGGGCTGCTGTGCAGTTCCATTTAAAGCGTTATTAACCCCAAAAGCAAATATTTATTATTTTGCAGCTTACCAATCCCTAAAAGTGGTGGCTGCATCAATTTTTCTTTGGTTTATTCTCACCTGATGATCCAGCCAGTAAGTATGTTGTTTTTCAGCAGAACAAGCTGTCCTGCAGATTTAGCAGTTAGAATGTTGAGACAAACTATTTCCCACTGACAGGGGAGCTTACAATGATTAGCTTTTATTTACTCATATAAAACCTTTATCTACAAAAAAAACAAAAAACGCTGCTTGCTGTAGCTTATTATAAAGTATGAGCTGGAGTTTGGCTTCAATTTGTTAGTGTATCTAAATCTGCTAGTCAGGGCTGGTGCAAGAATTTTTGACACCCTAGGCGAAACCTAATTTTGACTCCTTTACCCTGCCCATGTATACCCCATCTTTTTAATGAAGGGCCCAACAAATGCAGCCTACCAGCACACATCAATGCAGCCTCACCAGCACCCATCAATGCAGCCTCACCAGCACCCATCAATGCAGCCTAACAGCGCCCATCAAATGCAGCCTCACCAGCACCCATCAAATGCAGCCTCACCAGCGCCCATCAAATGCAGCTTTACCAGTGCCCATCAAATGCAGCCTCACCAGTGCCCATCAAATGCAGCTTCGCCAGCGCCCATCAAATGCAGCCTCACTAGCGCCCATCAAATGCAGCCTCACCAGCGCCCATCAAATGCAGCCTCACCAGCGCCCATCAAATGCAGCTTTACCAGCGCCCATCAAATGCAGCCTCACCAGTGCCCATCAAATGCAGCCTCACCAGTGCCCATCAAATGCAGCCTCACCAGCGCCCATCAAATGCAGCTTTACCAGTGCCCATCAAATGCAGCCTCACCAGCGCCCATCAAATGCAGCTTTAACAGCGCCCATCAAATGCAGCTTTACCAGCGCCCATCAAATGCAGCCTCACCAGCGCCCATGAAATGCAGCTTTACCAGCGCCCATCAAATGCAGCCTCACCAGCGCCCATCAAATGCAGCTTTACCAGCGCCCATCAAATGCAGCTGTACCAGCGCCCATCAAATGCAGCCTCACCAGCGCCCATCAAATGCAGCTTTACCAACGCCCATCAAATGCAGCCTCACCAGCGCCCATCAAATGCAGCTTTACCAGCGCCCATCAAATGCAGCCTCACCAGCGCCCATCAATGAAGGTTTGCTTGCTTCCATTCATTCGTGTGTCGGGACACAGACACAGTCCTCCACCATCGCTGCGCCTCTGACACTATGTGCAAACAGAGCACGGAGCGGCGGCTGCCTGCTGATGCTGAGTCTTAGTTGCTTGCTGCAGAGAGAAGAGAATAGGAACACCAATGGCCGGGCGCCCTAGGCAGCAGTAGGCCCTAGGCGGCTGCCTAGTTTGCCTAGTGGTAGCACCGGCCCTGCTGCTAGTCCATCTAACACTCCCCTCGCCCCCCCCAGATTAACAATGCTGATATCCAAAGGTGTCTCCTTCATCTAGAGTGGGGGGGGGGGGGGCGCTCTAATACAGGAGGTGTGTTACTGGTCAGATCACCAGGTGGAAACAGAAGGAAAAAAAGCCTAAAGAAAAAAAAAAGAAAACTAATGCAGCCACCACATCTAATGACTGGTAAGCTGCATTATATTACATTTTTGGTTTTGTGTTTAATACCTCTTTTTTAAGTAAGTTTCTAGCAGATTTCTATGCAAATTCTAATATATGTGTGAAAAAAATGTAAAAATTGCCCTGGTAGAAGAGTGGTTAAAGCAACCCTGTGGGCTGATAACAAATACCCCCATCCTAATAACTTGTTGGAAAGCTCTGCATACCAGGGCCAGGCCTTCCCAGTCCTCAGTGAGAAAAGGGAAGGAAGCAGCTGACGGAGCGTACATCAGACCTGTCTATTGGTCAAGGTGTAAGGGAAAATGGAATGGGTCTCAGAGCAATTGAGGACAAGGCTGCCCATCAATCTCATGGACAAATCTGGTTGACTATAGCCACCTAGAGAAGGTCACTCCATCCACCAGGGGGAGTAGGAGAACAAATATATATATTTTTTATAAAAAGAGCCATTGATTCCTTTTATCTCTGCAGATTGCTGGCTCCTGTGTAGCAGACAGGGTTAATATCTATGCTTGCAAAATGCTAACCGTGTCTGCTGCATATTGGCCTCAGAGAGCCCAGATCCTGCTGTGTATGCACCCAGCCCGGAAACCTGCTCCGCTTTCAAGCAACTGTGCAAGTTTTTTTTTTTTTTTTTCGATCTTGCATCTTTACCCTTGGAGTGCCCTGATTATACAGAACATTGATTTTTACAATGCATCCTTCAATTGATCAGCAGGCCTTGCTCCTCCCACAGGAAACTGCCAGCAGCAGCAGCAGCACAATTCCTTTAGGTGACTTAGTTCACGCTCACAGGGCAACACTGCTGATAGAATGGAAGCTCTTCGATTAAATGTTTGATATGTTTGATTATTGTGAAGATACCCATATGCAGAAAAATGGAGGCCGCTGTAGCAAAACTCCTATCATGATTAAAGTGAGATTAAACCCAAAACAAAAAAAATTATTAACGTGGTTCTAAAGTCTAAAATTTTTTTTTTTTACCTTAATTCAATCCTTGGACTAAAGCGGAGTTCCACTCAAAAGTTGATTTTCCGCTCATTTGTCTCCTCCCCCCCTGTGGTGCCACATTTGGCATCTTTTGGGGGGGGAGCGGATACCTATTTTTTGGCAGGTATCTTGTCCCCACTTCCGGGAGATCTCGCCACGGGGAATTATGCCAGCAACTCGGCTCCCTCCTACTTCCCCCGCCGCCTAGCCAGTAGGAGAGAGGAGCGGAGCCTCGCACATGCGCAGTAGGGTTCCCCAGCGTGAAGCCGTAAGGCTACACCGCCGGGTTCCATTACCCGCAATGGCAGCGGTGGCACCGAACAGCTGATGGAGACATCAGCTGCGGTGCCAACATCGCTGGACTCCAGGACAGGTAAGTGTCAGCAGCTGCAGTATGTATAGCTGCTGGGTTTACATTTTTGCAAGAATGGGCGGAACTCCTCTTTAAGGTAAAAAACATCTTACTATCTTTCCTAGCCTCCCTCCCCCCATCCTTAAACACTTAGGCCTGATTCACACCTTTGCAGGTTACGGTTGATGCATTTTCCCGTTGTGTTGTACAGTTTTTTTTTTCAAATACCTTTTTGACATGTTTTTAATGTGTTTTGTGTTTCTGGGAGGTGTCTGTTTCCTTGCGGGAGAAACCAGCAAAAAACGCAGCAGAAACAAAGTCTATGAAACCAAAAACGCAACTTGCTACGAGAAAAAAGTCCCTGACCCTTTCTAAAAAATTGCACAGGTGGAAAATGCACTGAAAAATGCAGAGGTGTAAAGCAGGTCTTACCTGGCTCCTGTCACCGCTCTCCTCACTTTGCCTGCACCTTGCTTGCACAGGAGTAACTAAGGGCAGCAGAGCCATAGTTTCCTGCGGCTGTGAGTCAAACTCCTGTGAGAAGGGGGCGGGGATGTGATATACACACGTTGTGTGTGTCTAAGGATGCACACATCCCGGCTCGGGAGTGCTTGTATGTGGATGCCTCTTTAGCACCCGACTTGTTAAGAACAGGCAGGAATAAGCAAAATTATCTGGATAGCCGCACACCGGACGAAATGGCACCCAGAACAGAGGGAAGGTTGTTAAGAAGGCACCCAGAACAGGGGGAAGGTGAGAAGAAGGTGCTTTATGTGCGATATTGTTGCACAGAGCAGATAAGTATGACCTCTTTTTTTTTTTTTCTTAATAAGTTTTTCTTTTATTTTTGTAAATGAAAAAGAAGGTAAATGTGACACATTTACAGTAGTAATTAGAATGACATTTACAAGGCTCAAGTATGTCAATCATAAATATAGTTTATAACATGCCCTCTTATCCTTCAATAAATGCAAAACCTAAAATTAAATATTAAATATTAAAATTAAATTAATAATAAAATATTTATCCTCAAGGCCACATTTTCCCCACGTCAGGGGGAACCCCTGAAAAGAAAAAAAAAAAAAAGGGAAAAAAAAAAAGCAAGACAAGTGAAAGAACAGAAGAGAGGGAGAATAAAACAAGAAAAAATATATATATGTATAATTTATTTTTTTCCTCTTTTTTTTTTTTTTTGAGGGTTAAAGTAACGTCCTACAGAACAAGTCAGCTATGTGTGACAAGAAAAGAAATCTCTATCTGTTCTCCCGCTTTGTCTCGTAATGTCTATTCCTAGGAAGCAGCCAGGTATGATTTTCAGGGATGTGGTATCAGTTTCTATTCGCTATAAAGGACAAAGCAAGGGAGAATCAAGAAATTCTATCCAAGGGGTCCATACTTCTCCAAACTTGGGGTGATTTTCATTCGCTATGGCTACCATCTCTTCCATACGCATTATATTATTCACTTCCACTACTTATTCCCGTATTGATGGTGTTACTGGGGATTTCCAGTTTCTGGGAATCAGTGCTCTCCCTGCTATCAACAGGAATCAGAATATTCCTGTTTTAAGGGATTTGATTGGTCCCGGGATCATGGAGAGGAGAGCTACCTCTGGGGTCTCTGACCATGTCTTACCCGTGATCAGATGACTGAGCTGAAATATAGCTGACCAGAATGCCTTTATTATTCGGCAGGACCACCACACATGTAGGCAGGGCCGCCATTAGGGTGGTACAGTCGTTACAACTGTAAGGGGCCCGTCTGGGCCAGAAAAAGGCAGGACGGGTGAAGGGGAGCCGTGTTGTGCACTATAGAAGTGATTTTGCGGCTTCTGCTGCTCTCTGTGTCATTGAGCTCAGACATTAAGCTGGCTACTATGTGCATGTGCACCCCTTGTGTGAGCTGCCTGTACTGTGTCAGCAACATGTCAGCTTTGTGAAAACGAGCTGGGACTAGGTAGGAAGATTTCTTTACAAATAGGGACTGTGAAGGAAAGGGAGAGGGTCTGTTTATGTATAGGGAGGGGCCAGAGGCGTGTGTGTTTACAGATTTGTGTATGTGTGGGGCTGACATATATATATATATATATATACACAGGTGTGAGGGGGGCTTACATATATATACAGATGTAGAGGGGGGGGTGGCATATATACAGGTGTCAGGGTGGCTGACATATATACAGGTGTGAGGGGGGCTGACATATATACAGGTGTGGGAGGGGGGGCTGGCATATATACAGGTGTGGGGGGGATGACAAATATGCAGGTGTGAGGGGGGCTGGCATATATACAGGTGGGGGGATGAGATATATACAGGTGGGGGGCTGACATATATACAGGTGTAAGGGGTGCTGGCATATATACAGGATTGAGGGGGGGGGCTCACACAGGCAAGCCCTGGGGAATGTTGGTGGTCAGGCTCAGGAGGGTCCATTGTAGCCAATGTCCGCTAAAAGAACAGGAGAGAAGACTAAGCTCTCCTAGGGATTTCAAGCCCTTCGAGTTAAGTGCCTTCCAGATGGGCGATGGGTGTAATGGTTGCCAACAGAGAAATCCCCTGTCTGACAAACCAGGTCGAAACCCTGGGTTGCCCAGTATCGGCATTAATGGCCCCTGGCGCGAAGATATTCTATATTTTGTAATGGCCTTGTCCCAAACATATAAAAGTGAGGAAAGTAAGAGTGTTAGCTGTGCTGGAGGCAGGCGGTCAATAGGCAGCAACCATGGGAGTCAGTAGTACAGGCAATAGATCCGACTCAAGGGTGACCCACTGCTTGACAGAGCTATGATGAAACCTATCCAATACCCTACTAAGTACTGCTGCATTGTGGTATAGTTCCAGGTGAGGCAGGCCTGCACCACCGATGTCTTGTCTTTTTACTAGAATGTCATATTTAAGTCTAGCTATTAGGGGTGTGCACCTTCACTGGCCTCACAATTCGATTTGATTACGATTATCCTGTCCACGATTCAGTTCGATTTGATTCCATTACTGCGCACGGTTTTCATCCAAAAAATTCAAGCAGTCAGAAGAACTCCATTTTTTAAATTGTATCTGTTCTTAAAAAAAAGACAACACTCCCTGCATGTAGCAAAGTGTAAACACAGCACAACTTAAAGAGGTACTCCAGACTGCTCCATTGACTACAGAAGATGGTTAGAGACTGCAGACATGATACAGGAGATGGTCGGAGACTGCAGACCTACTACAGGAGATGGTCGGAGACTGCAGACCTACTAAAGGAGATGGTCAGAGACTGCAGACATGATACAGGAGATTGTTAGAGACTGCAGACCTACTACAGGAGATTGTTATGCCGTGTACACACGGTCGGACTTTTCGTCTACAAAAGTCCGACGGACGCCGACGGACTAAAGCCGGCTGACAATCCGATCGTGTGTGGGCTTCCCCGGACTTTCAGCTGACTTTTCCAGCCGCAAATCTGACAGACTTTAGATTTGAAACATGCTTCAAATCTTTACGTCGTAACTACGCCGGACCCAGAAATCCGCTCGTCTGTGTGCTAGTCCGACGGCCAAAAACCCACGCTAGGGCAGCTATTTGGCTACTGGCTATCAACTTCCTTATTTTAGTCCGGTGTACGTCATCACGTACGAATCCGTCGGACTTTTGTGTGATCGTATGTAGGCAAGTCCGTTCGTTAGAAAGTCTGCCGCAAGTCTGCCAAAAATCCGTCAAATGTCCGTCGAAAGTCTGTCGGAGGGGCTGTCGGACTTTTGTAGCCGAAAAGTCTGACCGTGTGTACGCGGCATTATAGACTGCAGACACACTACAGGAGATGGTCAGAGACTGCAAAGACTGCACACACACATACAACCCAAAACATTCCTCCAAGATGACCACTTCCTTGCTAAAGAAGCTGAAGGTAAAGGTGATGGACTGGCCAGGCATGTCTCCAGACCTAAACCCTGTTGAGCATCTGTGGGGCATCCTCAAATGGAAGGTGGAGGAGCGCAAGGTCTCTAACATCTACCAGCTCCGTGATGTTGTCACGGAGTGGAAGAGGACTCCAGTGGCAACCTGTGAACCTCTGGTGAACTCCATGCCAAGGGGGTTAAGGCAGTGCTAGAAAATAATGGTGGCCACACAAAAATATTGACACTCTGGGCCCAATTTGGACATTTTCACTGAGGGGTGTACTCACTTTTGTTGCCAGCGGTTTAGACATTAATGGCTGTGTGTTGAGTTATTTTGAGGGGACAGCAAATTTACACTGTTATACAAGCTGTACACTCACTACTTTACATTGTAGCAAAGTGTCATTTCTTCAGTGTTGTCACATGAAAAGATAGAATAAAATATTTACAAAAATGTGAGGAGTGTACTCACTTTTGTGAGATACTGTGTGTGTGTGTGTATATATATATATATATCTGTGATCCGATTAAAATAAATCTTTTGTGTATTCAAAGTAATTCCAGTGCTGAGTGTGCTCTGCTGTGTTCAAATCATTCCTGATTTCTGGTGAATGATTTGAACACAGCAGAGCACACTCAGCACTGGAATTACTTTGAATACACAAAAGATTTCTTTTAATCAGATCACAGATTTATTTATATATTTCAGGACTATATTTGTTCACTACTTAACTACTACTTAATAAGACTCTTTTTTACATGTATCATCGCAAAGCACTGCACACCATTTTTTGTTTATTGCCCTATCTTCATGCTCACTGTGTAGAGGTGGGGGGGGGAGCAGAGGAGTGTGTGGATGCTAGTCGAGATGGAGGTCCGTGGTGACACTGGGCAGGGGAGCGCTATGGTAATTATATATATATATATATATATATATATATATATACACTACCGTTCAAAAGTTTGGGGTCACATTGAAATGTCCTTATTTTTGAAGGAAAAGCACTGTACTTTTAAATGAAGCTAACTTTAAACTAGTCCTAACTTTAAACAAATATACTCTATACATTGCTAATGTGGTAAATGACTATTCTAACTGCAAATGTCTAGTTTTTGGTGCAATATCTACATAGGTGTATAGAGGCCCATTTCCAGCAACTATCACTCCAGTGTTCTAATGGTACAATGTGTTTGCTCATTGGCTCAGAAGGCTAATTGATGATTAGCAAACCCTTGTGCAATCATGTTCACACATCTAAAAACAGTCTAGCTCCTTCCAGAAGCTACAAAACTGACCTTCCTGTGAGCAGATTGAGTTTCTGGAGCATCACATTTGTGGGGTCAATTAAACGCTCAAAATGGCCAGAAAAAGAGAACTTTCATCTGAAACTCGACAGTCTATTCTTGTTCTTAGAAATGAAGGCTATTCCATGCGAGAAATTGCAAAGAAATTGAAGATTTCCTACAACGGTGTGTACTACTCCCTTCAGAGGACAGCACAAACAGGCTCTAACCAGAGTAGAAAAAGAAGTGGGAGGCCGCGTTGCACAACTAAGCAAGAAGATAAGCACATTAGAGTCTCTAGTTTGAGAAACAGACGCCTCACAGGTCCCCAACTGGCATCTTCATTAAATAGTACCCGCAAAACACCAGTGTCAACATCTACAGTGAAGAGGCGGCTGCGGGATTTTGGGCTTCAGGGCAGAGTGGCAAAGAAAAAGCCATATCTGAGACTGGCCAATAAAAGAAAAAGATTAAGATGGGCAAAAGAACACAGACATTGGACAGAGGAAGACTGGAAAAAAGTGTTGTGGACAGATGAATCCAAGTTTGAGGTGTTTGGATCACAAAGAAGAACGTTTGTGAGACGCAGAACAAATGAAAAGATGCTGGAAGAATGCCTGACGCCATCTGTTAAGCATGGTGGAGGTAATGTGATGGTCTGGGGTTGCTTTGGTGCTGGTAAGGTGGGAGCTTTGTACAGGGTAAAAGCTAAGGAAGGCTATCACTCCATTTTGCAACGCCATGCCATACCCAGTGGACAGCGCTTGATTGGAGCCAATTTCATCCTACAACCGGACAATGACCCTAAACACACCTCCAAATTGTGCAAGAACTATTTACAGCAGAAGCAGGCAGCTGGTATTCTATCGGTAATGGAGTGGCCAGCACAGTCACCAGATCTGAACCCCATTGAGCTGTTGTGGGAGCAGCTTGACCGTATGGTACGCCAGAAGTGCCCATCCAACCATTCCAACTTGTGGGAGCTGCTTCTAGAAGCGTGGGGTGCAATTTCTCCAGCTTACCTCAATAAATTAACAGCTAGAATGCCAAAGGTGTGCAATGCTGTAATTGCTGCAAAAGGAGGATTCTTTGATGAAAGCAAAGTTTGATGTAAAAACAATGTTATTTCAAATACAAATCATTATTTCTAACCTTGTCAATGTCTTGACTCTATTTTCTATTCATTTCACAACGTATGGTGGTGAATAAGTGTGACTTTTCATGGAAAACACAAAATTGTTTGGGTGACCCCAAACTTTTGAACGGTAGTGTATATATATATATATATGTGTTATGGTGACAGGTTAGTGGTGAGGGGGGTGGGGTATTGGTCAGCTTGGATAGGATAGTCTGGCACCTCCCTTACCACGTCCAGTCCCCTCGGTGTCCTCCACGCGGCCCCCTCACCTGGCTCTACCGCTCTCCTCCGGCTCTGCCTCATCCATCACACCTCTGGCTGGATATGCCGCGCCCCCCCCCCCAAACCCTTCCGGGACCAAAAGCACTGATGGCTCCACTCTCCTACTTGGAGCTCCGTGCTCCACAAGCTGGCCACCGCCACTCTTACCAGCAGCAGCTCCAGCCACCCCAAGCTCCGGCCCCGGCGCTCCATGTCCCCGCCAACGTGCACACAGCGTGGCTCCTCCCGGCCTCATTCCGCCACCATGACGCCGCCTGGGATCACTTTCTATTGGCTGGTGAGGGGGTGGGCTGATGAGGGGAGAGGGAAGGGGATTAATGGAAGGTGGCAGGACATAGGTGGTCGGGTTTGGAGTGTCTACTAAGATGAATGTGACAAGGGGGAGGAGCCGCAATGACGTCTATAGATATATATCTATATATATATATATATAGTCTGCTCTCCTGGGTAGGGGACGCGCCGCTTCTGCTTTGATACAGCAGAAGCCGATCAGCGGGTGCCAGCCAATGGATGCCCGTCGGCACTAGCTGATCAGTAAGGAGACAGACTGGATGGAGCTTTGCATATGTAAACAAGGCAGAGCTCTGTCCTGTCGGCGGGAATGTATGAAGAAACTAGATTTTTCAGTTTTTTATTGGGTATATTTTATAGCAGAAAGTAAAAAATTATTGTTTTTTTTTTTCCATAATTGTCGGTCAATTTTGTTTATAGCGCAAAAAAAAACAAAAAACAGAGGCGATCAAATACTACTAAAAGAAGGCTCTATTTGTGGGGAAAAAGGACATCGATTTTATTTACGTACAGTGTTGCATGACTGCACAATTATCAGTTAAAGTAACGCAGTGCCAGTGTTCTGCCGAGAAAGTTCCGCTCAGCAGATAAGGACCCCCCTCTACTGCGCAGGCGCTGCGCCTGCGCAGTAGGATCCGGCGGAAATAGCCGAAGATAAATAGGGGAAAATCAGCTGTACACGGCGCCTGCAAGAGGGCCCCTCACGGGCTCGATTCGCTCGCCACGCTTCGGGCACGGCCTCGCTTCGCTCGGCTCTTTTAGATTCCCCCTCTAGGTCCACTTGGTTGGTGGGGAAGGAATCTGGACCCAGGGCGCAGGCGCCGTGTACAGCTGATTGTAGATTTAGTCGTTCGGCGGCTGCTAGTAGTTCGTACTGCGCAGGTGCTGCGCCTGCGCAGTACAGGAGGGGAACTTATCCGCCGAGGGAACTTTCTCGGCAAGACACCGGATCGCAAAAAAATAGACTGGGGGTAAATCTTGTGGTTAATGCTTCATCCAGAATGCAAGCACCATAAGACTGGAAGTGTGGTACTGGCAGGATCGTCCAGTGAAAATAAGGAAATAAAAGTCTAAATAAGAAAACGAATGCAGCCATCACATCTAATGATTGGAAAGCTGCAATATATTACATTTTTGGTTTTGGGTTTAATACTACTGTAAGCTATACAAACAGAAAACACAATGAATCTGCGTATAGTGTTTGGTATACAGTCCAAATTTATCTCCAGGACATCCATTAAAATACAATTTAAAGGATAAGGACACTTCTAGTGTCCTCAACTTTTTGACCCCCGCAGCTTAAGTGTATACAATGGTCTAGCCCAGATCTTTGCTGTCATTCCAGCCCCTGGAGTTGTACTCATCCATCCACTTCAAGGGAAAGCCTGTCCACTGCCTGACTCATTCAAGTCCATAGTTAGTACATCACCTGTATGAAAGCAAGGTATGTTATACTGAGGCTATCCCTTCCATATAGTCCTGCCTGTGGGCTGGAGAGGGTAACTCTCAAATATCTATATGCAGTATCTCTTATTTGATTAACCACTTGAAGATCAGGTATTTTCTGTCACTTTTTATGTAAAAATCTTTTTCTTTTTTGCTAGAAAATTAGTTAGAACCCTCAAATATTATATATTTTATTTAAAAGCAGAGGCCATAGAGAATAAATTGGTGTTTTTTGTTTTTTTTTTACTGTCAAACGGCATTTGCACAGTGGTTTTTCAAACACAATTTTTGGGGGGAAAATACACTTTTTAAACTTTTAAGGCAAAAAACACACAATACATAACCCAATTTTTGTTGTAAAATATAAAAGACGATGTCATGCCGAGTAAATAGGTACAAAACATGTCACGCTTTAAAATTGCGCACGCCCACACAATGGCGGCAAAATTTTACTATCCATAGGGGACGCTTATAAAAACCTTTACAGGTGAACACTTTAGATTTACAAAGGAGGTCTAGTGCTAGAATTACTGCCCATGATCCGACATTCGCGGTGATACCTCACATGTGTGGGACGATTGCTGTTTGCGTACGCGTTCATCTTTGCACGCTAGGATGGGGCCACTTTAATTATTTTTTTTTCATTATTAATTTTTTTATTTTTACACTGTTGCTTTTAATTATTTTTTATTTATTACTTTTTCAGCTGTCACAAGGAATGTAAACATCCTTGTGACAGCAATAGGCACGTGGCAGGTACTCTTTATGAAGGGATAAGACCCTAAATCCCTTCTTTGCACTTGAAAGCATTTAAAATGCTGCGTTTTTGAATGCCTTTGATTTTTGAAAAATGGCGCCGTTACCAAGCCGGTAAACCGGAAGTGATGTCATGTCATTGCTTCAGGGTTACCATAGCGGAGACCTGATCAAAGCCGATTATTTGGGTCTCCAACTAACCGGCGGACATGCCAGCCAGTAGCTCAAGACTCTGTCATATTACTGAGTGTCTTCTTTTTGAATGAGGTGCAAGGGCTGCCCAGCAACCTTTGGCACAGGGGGCAAGTACAACCCAGAGGCCCATGGTGCAGCGACTTGGCCCCCCCTCCCGCTCACCCCCTTCGCTGCCTCCTTCCAACCCCCATCCCAGGCTGAAGCTCCCCTCGAGGTACTCTCTGCTCACTAAGCAGGTTGGGCTGGACAGCACCTGCTACACCAACTCTGGGTTCCCAAACTGGCCGACAGGGGGGCGACCGGGGGCAGCATGGTGGAGCCGGGGAAGCTCGGTCAGGGTTGGACAGAGGAGGAGAGCCTCCCGCGGGGCATGGAGCTGCCTTCTGCTCGGACACAGTGTATGCCTTCTGCTGCGCTTTGTCCTCATCCTCATCCCGCACTCGGTAGGACTTTTTACTCCTCTTCACCAGGAAGCCTTTAGGCATGTCTACGATACATCAGAGCGGCCCGTGGGGGCAATTGCCGCCCAGCTCTTATCCAGTTTGTTTTTGGATTATGGGAGGAAACCTGCACAGAGAGAGCATCTGAGCCCAGTGCAGCTAAGGGCCTGAGTCACTTTTTTCACTTCGCCGCTCCATTTACTGGAGAGCAACAGTTCACTATTTTTATTGTTAGTTACACATATAGAGATCCATTTACAGGTTAAAATTCGGTCCAACTTTTTTGCATGGGGCGGGTATACTCCTCATGCTTTCCCTTTTTTCTAGGCCGCCCTGGGAAATTCTTCCACTGATTTTTACCACATTTTATCAAAGACGGGAATATCTCTGAGACATGTATTTTGTAGATAGATTTGGCAGTTAGTGAAGACTTTTTCTCCAAGTCTTCATGAGAATTCGTACCACCCTGAACCAGAAGGCAAAGACGAGGCTTTTTTCAAGGTTGTATATTTGTCTTTATTTTTATCACTTTCTGACAACATTTTGCCACAATGTTTACTTATCCTCTATTTATTCTCTTCATTTTGATTTTGCAAATTTCCATATTAGATGTTTATTTATTCATAGTAACAGGATATAATCAATGTGAAATGTAGCAACAAAATGCAGAAGTAACAAGCATTAATAATGTATTTTGTAAACAGGCCTCTCTTCTGTAGCTCATTCTAGCAGGCGACTGTCTTTGACTTAGAACTTTGGTCAGCTTTACATCTACACCTCATTTATTTAAAAGGACAGCTGTACTTGTGTAATCTCAATGCAGCCCACTCAGTCCAATACTTACCTTCACTTCAGCGATCTTCACTCTGTTGCCCTGTCTGGAGTTGCCCGTCCTTTCTTCCAAATACGTCCCCCCTCATTTTTATTCTGCACACGCCTGTTTTATCCCCATTCATTCCTATGGGGAACCATTCTCATAGCAGCCTCTATCAGTCCTAGGGAGTCTAGCTCTCCTTATTAAAACAAATGGGACTTCAGAGCACATGTGTAGGATGAAGAGGACCCAGTGGGGGCGTTTTCAGAAGGAAGGCTGTGCAGGACTGCACAGTGGAGGATACTGGGGGAAAAAAGGTATGAAGGCAAGTACTGGACCTGGTGGGCTGCGCTAAGGGGGTTAGGAACATTCCTTAAAAGACAACTTGTGCTAAAGCTAACATTGTCCTTTTAAATAGATGTAATCCAGAAACTCTCATATAAGTTTTAAAGCATTATTAAACCCCAAAGCAAACATTTATTATATTGCAGCTTAACAATTCTTAGATGCATTGGCTGCTTTAGTTTTCTTCTTTTAGGTTTTCTTTCCTTTATTTTCAGCAGTAGATCTGTTGGTTTTCAAAAACAGAGGAACTTGTGGCGGGCAAAGCTGGAGAAGTATCAGTATGTGAAAGGAAGCTTTGCACAGATATTCTCATTTTCTCCCTGTTTTTGGGCCAGATGTGGCCCTTTGCTTACCTTTATCCGGCCCTTGGGCGCTATTCCTCCCACTGATACAAAGCACTATCCCCCCCCCCCCCGTCATCAACAATGGGGCACTATTCCTCCCACTGACACCATAGATGGAGCACTATTCCTCCCACTGTCATTAACAATGGGGCACTATTCCTCCCACTGATACAAAGCACTATTCCTCCCCCCCTGTCATCAACAATGGGGCACTATTCCTCCCACTGACACCATAGATGGGGCACTATTCCTCCCACTGTCATCAACAATTGTGCACTATTCCTTCCACTGTCATCAACAATGGGGTATTCCTTCCACTGTCATCAACAAATGGGCACTATTCCTCCCATTGTCATCAACAATGGGCCACTATTCCTCCCATTGTCATCAACAATGGGGCACTATTCCTCCCACTGTCATCAACAATGGGGCACTATTCCTTCAACTGTGATCAACAATGGGGCACTATTCCTTCCACTGTCATCAACAATGGGGCACTATTCCTTCCACTGTCATCAACAATGGGGCACTATTCCTTCGACTGTCATCAACAATGGGGCACTATTCCTCCCACTGTCATCAACAATGGGGCACTATTCCTTCCACTGTCATCAACAATGGGGTATTCCTCCCACTGTCATCAACAATGGGGTATTCCTCCCACTGTCATCAACAATTGGGCACTATTCCTTCCACTGTCACCAACAATGGGGCACTATTCCTTCCACTGTCATCAACAATGGGGCACTATGCCTTCGACTGTCATCAACAATGGGGCACTATTCCTTCCACTGTCATCAACAATGGGGCACTATTCCTTCCACTGTCATCAACAATGGGGCACTATTTCTCCCACTGTCATCAACAATTGGGCACTATTCCTTCGACTGTCATCAACAATGGGGCACTATTCCTCCCACTGTCATCAACAATGGGGCACTATTCCTCCCACTAATATCAATCAATTTGCCCACAGACATTATACAATTATTTTACCCCCCACTGACCACCAAGTCTGAGGCGTTTTCTACTACCACTGGCCTCAATCCGGCCCTCCTAAAGTCTAAAAGACAGTAAACTGGCCCTTTGCTTAGAAAGTTCGGAGACCCCTGTTATAGAACAATACTCATATTAAAGTAGAACTATGGGCAAAACATTTTTTTTTTTCATTTTGGATAGAGCAAGGGAGGGTTATAACCCTTGTCAGAATGTTTTTTCGCCATCTCTGTCCAGTTGTGGAGATGTCCCTTCACTTCCTGTCCCATAGCCAGACAGGAAGTGAGAGAAAATCACTGCAGATTAAAGAAATTTCTTGGGGACCCCAAACGCACCAGAACCCTATTGGAAGATTTCCCATCTATTACTTTTCTGGGGACAACCCAAAATTTAGGGTTTACTTTCACTTTCAATGATAATGGTAAACAGCACAAATAGAGAGGGTGAATCTTCCTAACGGGGGCACAGACTGCAATAAAAAAATTACAGGGGCTCTAATCCTTCTCCACTCTGTCCAAAACAAAAAAAAAAAATTGCCTTTAGTTATACTTTAATGTTATGAACACAAAACTAGTGTCCAGTAGATGGCACTCTTTTGCTTTTTTTAGTGCAATCAAGGTGCATCTTGGATATGCATCAGCCAAAAAGCGATAAGCAGACACAGTTCAATAGACTTTTACTTTAATTATTCCTGAACATGTGATGTTTCCGCAGTCATCCAAATGTTTTAATGAAAAGGGAATTAAGGTGTAAAAGAAAAGATGGCGATAATGTAGCTTGCAGTATAATAGAGTCTTCTGATATAGTATTATAATCGGCTTATGTCCACCACTTCAAGGCTATAGCATCCCTGGAAAATATTTCAAAAGCGATCAACTCTGGAATATTTTCCAAGAAAAATTGGGTCTATTTTGGGGACAAATAAGAACCTGGTCAATGCTATTAGCAGTAATATCTTGTTAACTGCGTTTTATGTTTTCCCCCTTTTTCTGCATTTTCGGCACAACAAATGTGTTCTAAAGTTTTCCTGTCATCAAGTAAAATTTATAAAGGTAATTGGATACATCAAATATCAAGCTACAAAAAGACTCAGCCATATACCTGCACATAACCTTTTTTTTTTGCTTGCATGAGTGCTCTGAAGGCCTCAGACTTGAGATCATTCAATATGCAAAACTTTATCTGTAAGCTGATGTTCTAATATGCCTTACCCACCTCAGTGGGCGCGCCTTACTGACCGCCAGAGAAACGCAGGTACCGCTCTAGGGAGGCAGTTGTTTTGAGCAGATGTTGCTATTTGAGCATTCTTGGGCTTGGGCTTGGAGACTTTAGGTGAAGTCTTAAAAGTATACTGCCTAGAGAGGTAATAGAGGCCACCATTGCTGATCTCACCTTTTGAAAATACTTGTTTTCTGGCTGTCAATCTTGGATTTGTCTTCAAATCTATTTAAAGCCCAGAACACACGTATCGTATCTCAGGGGACTCCCTAAAGCGGCGGCAGTCTTTTTGACTTATCATGCAGGAGAGTTAAATCACGAAGGGCCCTGTAATCCTTTGAAGAGTGTCTTCGCTTCCCTGATATTCTTTTTATTCTGAACAGATTTATCATGCAATAAACACAAAGTATGTTTTCTAGCAAAAAGGCTGATGCCACCCTAGGGGAGGTCCCGTGGGATTCCTGTATTCCATCCTGCCTGTATATTTTACTTTATTTGGCTCTGGTATTCTAGGATAGACCTAGGCCAGGGGTCTCAAACTGGCGGCCCTTCAGCTATTGCAAAACTACAAGTTCCATCGTGCTTCTGCCTGTGGGAATCATGCTTGTAACTGTCATCCTTGCAATGCCTCATGGAACTTGTAGTTTCTCAACAGCTGGAGGGCCGCCAGTTTGAGACCCCTGTCCTAGGCTCTTGAGTTGTGCATCAGGCTGTGTTCTCCCTCCCTATACCCTTCATTGATGGTCCCCTGGTGTGATACTCCAGGCCAGTCGTGCATGATTAAGCTACAAAAGGAGAATAGAACATAGAATACTATGCCAGTATGGTGCCACATCCAGTATCAAAAGGAAAGGAAAAAATTTCCTATGGTGGACTTTAAAGGCAGTTTTTTTAAAAGATTGAAAAGTATTAAAAGTATTATAGTACAAAAATAATTTATTCATAGTTACACACTGTGGCTAAAATGTGGAATGCATAAACAGTTCATAACATTGTCAACATATTTTGACAAGACATAAATGAAGTCCTCTTGCACCCAACGCGTTTCGGAGTACAGTTTTCTCCTTCTTCAGGGGTGTATGAAGAGGAAAATGTACGTATGTTATTAGGTGACAAGATGAATGCAACATGCCATCATATTAAATTTAAAAACAGAAAATATGTATATATCAGTAAGAGCTGTATCTGTTGACTCTCTACTTCAATAACACAGACATCAAAAAGAGGCTTTGTGAGATCACCCGGAGAGCCGATTCACCGCTCCCTCCACATCCCACGGGGGGGGGGGGGTCGGCTAGGCGGGGTGGCCATAAGCATTCACTGGAGCCAGAGATGGAGAAATCCTGAAAATTTCTAGTAGCACTCGACCAAGGTGAAAGAAGAATTTCTATCTTAGAGAGGGTGATGTCAACTTAAACCAGGGTGTTAAAAAACAAATGACTGCACGTCCTGACATCCAGCAGAATACTGGATTCTGCTATTCTGCTGGATGTCAGGACGTGCAGTCAAACATTCCTATAGACACACTCCTAAACCTTGTGGAAAGCCTTCCCAGAAGAGTTGAAGCTGTTATAGCTGCAAAGGGTGAGCCAACTCAATATTGAACCCTATGGACGAAGACTGGGATGCCATTAAAGTTCATGTGCGTGTAAAGGCAGGCGTCCCAATACTTTTGGTAATATAGTCTATGTGTGACTGGCAATATGGTCAGTGGCTGATCTTCATTACATGGATGTTTTGTTTGAAAAGTTCTAGGATTGACTTTTTGGCAAAGAATCTTCCTCCACGGGTCCCTTTTGTTATCATACTGGTAGAAAAAAAAAAATCCCTTTGGAATAACGTCATGCGTAGAATCTGCACGGCTAGTATGTGGTTGGCCTGACTGGTCCTGATCGATGAGGTATTTGAGATGGGAAAGCACATCATGACGGACAAGGGTCTCCAAGCATCACCTCCTCCCAGCACTTAAGGCGCAGAGATTTCCCAGCACTGCTGTGACACCAGCCGTTATCTGAACACGCTGAGGGAAAAGAGCGATGGCCGCTTTACCTGCAGAGAGATTCTCACAGCCTGTCTGTCATCACTAGGCCGGACTCTGGCTCCAGAACGCCTGCACCCTGATAAAAACAGACATGGTGCATGGGAGCCGGGAGGGGACAGGGGAGGGGGGTGTATGGAACACAAGGCATGTCTGCCTAGCACTGGAGTCAGGGGGACTCTCCAAGTCCCTTATCTGCACTTACAGCCCCTGAAAGTAAGCTGGAAACTAAAAGGCAATGTCTTGAAATGTACTAGTACAACATTCCTCTTAGAAGACTTCCTCAGGAGTCACAACCAGTTCCTCAGGAAACTTTATTGATCAGTAAATTGATCAGCCCAACTGTGGGAAAGTTAAAATTGATCCCTTGCAGTGTGGCTGTTTGTTTAGGTCCAGGGCACACGATAAAGTCAAGTTACTTAAAGTGGAGGTCCACCACAAAAAAAAAATTGTATCAAAAAAATCAATCAAAAAATGGAGGAAAAAAAAATAAATACATTTTAACTCTAAATGTTTAATGTTGCTAGGCAGTCTTCCTAATCTGCCTCTTTCTACTCCGCGGTGATGTTCAGTCTTCTCCTCCCTGCGTTGTCTTTTGGGGATTGGGGCGCGGTGTGTTATGGGAACCGTGTGTGTCCCACATCGCGTCCCATTCACAAAGCGCTGCGCGACTCGCACATGTGCAGTAGGAAACGGGCAGCGAAGCCACAAGGCTCCACTGCCTGTTTCCCTTAGTTAGGATGGCAGTGCCGGGACCCCGAGAGCCGAGGGATGGGTCGGCCTCGGGCGGCAGACATCGCGGGCACCCAGGACAGGTAAGTGTACTTATTTATAGTCAGCAGCTACAGTGTTTGTAGCAGCTGACTTTTAAATGTTTTTTCCCAGCTTTAAACCCCACTTTAAAGTGATATTAAAGGCTTGTTGTTTAAAAAACAAAACAAAACAAAAAAAAACATGTCATACTCACCTGCTCTCTGCAGTGGTTTTGCACAGAGCAGCTCTGATCCACCTCTTCTCCGGGTCCCCCGCCGGCGCTCCTGGCCCCTCCCTCCTGCCGGGTGCCCCCCAGAGCAAGCAGCTTGCCCTGGGGGCACCTGAGCAGGGATCGCTCCCGAGCCGCAGGTCTGCGTGTCCATTCACACATAGAGTTGTGGCTCTGCTCTGCCCCCCTCTCTCTCTCCTCATTGGCTCACTGGCTGTGATTGACAGCAGCGTGAGACAATGGCCTCAGCCAATGAAGAATGAGAGTTCTCGGAGTGCACAAAACGCATCAAAAATGCACTGAAAACGCACCGGAATGCACATATCCCCATTTAAGGTGAAGAAAAAAAGACAGGAAAAATGTGCTGGAAATGCATCCAAAACACGTAAAAATCATGCATGCAGAAATGCATCTGGAACACATCCGGACTGCCTTTCTATGGTGTGAATTGGCCCTGAAAAAGAAAACTAATGCAGCCATCAGATCTAAGAATTGGTAAGCTGCCAAAAAAAAAAAAAAGAAAAAAAGAAATGGTAAGCTGCAATATAATGTTTGCTTTACGGTTTAATGCGGCTTTAATGAATCCAGTGAATTGATAATCAATACAATCTCCACAGGAACTGGGAATGACTGGGAAGGAAAGCTGTACTACATATCATTGCATTCAATACAGTATTGTTAGTTTACTTTATGGGGGGCTGTGAGTTCAGATAAAAGGGTCTCTCTTCAGTACTGGTCAGACATGCCTTGTGTTCTATAGACTCTCCTCTCCACCAGAACATTATGGATTCCATAGGAACGGATCAGAACTAGTTGGAAATGTTTATTCTGTGCATCATACACGCTCACACCGCTCTGTATATGATCTGCAGACTTTTACACCCAACCAAATCTATATCTTCTCCACACACACAAAAAAAAAAAAATGCTCCTTTATATTTTAATGGGCTTTAAAAGCCTAATCTAAGGCAGGTCGGGTTTATAGAAAGCCCAGTGTCTGTAATGACATTATTCGGGAGAAGTCTGTCTGATGGACCTCATCCCCACCTCACCACTGGCTCAGCTTTGATGTACAGCGGTGATATGTGGCCCTTCTCATTGACAAAGAGCTCTCTGGCTCCCAGGCTCTCTCTGTGACATAATTGGTAGATTCTCACAGCTGTAAATCTAATGGAAGTGGTCTTTGAACAGGAAAAGGGGAACCTTGAGATGTGTACAAGTCATCCAGGCTGACAGAATGTTTGTATTCCAGATGCTTTTTGTGAATACATGATAAAGCACACGTGGTCCTGTGGGGTAAAAATCACTGAGATGACTTACAGATGAAGTACTACACACTAAATTATATCCTTATTCTCCAAAATCAATACATACACATCCACTACTTCATGGTCCTGTATTCTGTTTTTCATGACACTTTTTCTGTATTTTCCTTGCCTCCGTATAAAGTCCTCCATGAGCTCCCAATCTTCTCCTTTTCCCTCTCACTTCTCTTTGTGCATGTCAGTTGCAGTTTTGTGTACAGGTCTATGCACATTACAATTACCATAGTCTATCTCAGGAGTGAAAAAGAGAGGTTGTTTACTAGTTTCCTAAATACAGTGGGAACATGGAGAACAAACAAAGCCACTCTCTAATAGGAAGATCGGTCACAGAAGCAAACATAAAAAATGAAAACAATTTGGAGATTTGGAAGCTGAGAGCGATAGAAGGGACTATTTTGAGTTAGGCTACTTTCACACTGGGGGGGGGGCGTTAGTGGTAAAGCGCCACTAGTTTTAGTGCCGCTTTACCGTCGTTTTAGTAGCGCTTTTCGGCCGCTAGCGAGGCATTTTTTTACCCCCGATAGTGGCCGAAAAAGGGTTAAAAGCGCAGCTGCCGAAGTGCTTTGCAGGCACTTTGGCAGCGCTGGCCACTGATTTCAATGGCAGGGGCGTTTTAGGAGCAACGCCCCAAAGATGCTACTTGCAGGCCTTTTTTTCCCATCCTGCAGGTGCACCGCCCCAGTGTGAAAGCACTCAGGCTCTTCACACCGGGGCTGCAGGGGAGGCGTTTTACAGGCGCTATTTTTAGCCCAAAAGCGCCTGAAAAATGCCTCCAGTGTGAAAGGGGTCTTAAGGATACATGCTTGAATGGAGTTTAGCATTGCTTTAAATGTCCAATTAAAGTGAGATAAATATGTAAGGTGACCATTGCTGACCCCTTTTCGAAATTGTAAGTTGAAGGCTGAACTCATAAAGAAAAAGTGTTTTTCAAAAGCAGGACTTGCTTCCTACATATTCTTCCAGTTACAGGGTTCCAGCAGGGATAGGCAACCTTTCAGAGATTGAGATCTACCTGGACAACATGGAGGGAATCAAAGATCAATTGGGGTTGGCTTATCAAAGATAGAAAGACGGCATGAATAACACATAGTGTGTCACAGTAGTGTCCTCTGCCCTACTTCACATCACCCCCCCCCCCCCCCCAACAGCAGAGTCCTGTGCCCCCCTCCCCACAGTAGTATCCTGTGCCCCCTTCCCTTTACCCCCCCACAGTACTGTCTGGTGCCCCCCACCCCAGCAGTGTCCTGTACCCCCCGTAGTGTCCTATACCCCCCCCCCCCGCAGCTGTGTCCTGTGCCCCTCCACAGTAGTGTCCTTTCCCCCCTTCACATCACCCCCCACAGCAGTGTCCTGTGCCCCCTCCCCCACAGCAGTGTCCTGTGCCCCCCTCCCCCACAGTAGTGTCCTGTGCTTCACTTCACTTCATTCCTTCGTTACAGTGGCGTCCTCTGCCCCCTTCACATCACCCCCCACAGCAGTGTCCTATGCTCCCCAACAGTAGTGTCCTTGTGCCCCCACACTTCATTCCCCCTCTACAGTAGCGTCCTCTGCCCCCTTCACATTACCCCCCACAGTAGTGTCCTGTGTCCCCCCTTCACATCACCCCCCACAGCAGTGTCCTGTGCCCCCCCCCCCAGTAGTGTACTGTGCCCTCTTCACTTCATTCCCCCCCACAGTAGTGACCTCTGCCCCCCCCCACAAAATTTTCCTCTGCCACCTCCCCCCACAGTAGTGTCCTGTGCCCCCCTCCCCCCAAAGCAGTGTCCTATTCCCCCCTTCACATCAACCCCCCCCCCCCCACTATAGTGTTCTGTGCCCCCCTCCCCACAGCCCCCCCAACAGTGTCCTTTGCCACCTTCACATCATTCCTACCTCTCCTACCTTATGACCGGTGTACAGCAGAACGGAGAGCAGGAGGCAGCACAGTACTGGATCGAGACCAGGAGCAGGAGTTGCCGAAGTTACCTTTTCATATTAACAAGCTGGTGGTTGGTTGCTAGGACCATTTGGCATCCTAGCAACCGGTCACCTGCTGCATAAGATTAACAGAGGCAGCTCCCGCTCCCACCCTCCATCCAGTACTGTGCTGCCTCCTGCCCTCCGTTCTGCAATAAAGATGAGAACAGCAGAGGCTGGGGGGAAAGGACCGGTGTCTTGCCGAGAAAGTTCCCTCGGCGGATAAGGACCCTCCTGTACTGCGCAAGCGCTGCGCTTTCGCAGTACGAATGACTAGGAGCCGCCGAAAATAGCCGAAGAAGAAAATCTTCAATCAGCTTTACACGGCGCCTGCGCTCTGGGTCCAGGTTCAAGCCCCACCATCCAAGTGGACCTAGAGGGAGAATAAAAAAGTGCCGAGCGCAGCGAGGCCGTGCCTGAAGCATGGCGAGCAAAGCAAGCCCGCGAGGGGACCTCTTACAGGGGCCGTGTACAGCTGATTTCTTCTCTATTTCGTGCCTGCGCAGTAGAGGGGGGTCCTTATCCGCCGAGAGGAACTTTCTCGGCAGAACACCGGCAAAGCAGGGCAGTGTTTGCGATCTACCCATTGGCTGCCCACGGTCAATGATCAGATTGCGATCAACAGCTTTCCACCCCCCCCCCCCCCCCTGTAAACTATATCTAAAACCAAAACTTTCTGTTTGTTTCTGATGACATAGAAAAGAGTGAAAAACCTGTCCATTTTTTATTGCAATCTGTATTCAATTGTTAAAATAGATACAAGAGGAGCAGCGCTGTGATAAAAAAAGTTCTATATGATAAAACCAGAACAAAAATTGTGAAAATATTAAGCCCAAAAAAATTTGGGATAGGCTCCAAGTTCATAAATTACATAAACAGCTGGACCGTCCTATTCAAAAACCAATCTTGGATGGTAAATAGAAGAAGCGTGAATAATTGAAAATCAATGAGTCCTTCACCACACCACTGTGATAGTAAAAATGCCCGCTTACCAAATGGCAAGCTTGGAAGAGCTTGCGACCTTAACCCGGTCGGGGCCTTTCAGGGTGAAACCATCAGGGAGAGGCACGCCACTTTGGCTTGGATTAAGCACGCTGTTCTTCCAATTACCACTCTATGTGGAGATGTGACCCCTGGCTAGGGCTAGGCGCAGGGTTCTACAAATTCTGTCTCCACTCCTGTAAGTGTGTCATTTCCTTTAATTTTTGTGTGTTTTAAAGTTCTGCTGGGCTCTATAGTTCCACAGGCAAGGGGAATCTCCAAGATGGCTGCAGTGTCCTCATCTGTATTCAATTGTTGTCCATCAGTACAACAAATAGGACTTTATCAGCACCATTTACATATCAATAGAAATATCAAGACATTCTTAAACATTCTTTTGACAACTTATAAATTGCATTAATATTTCCATTGCTATGTAAATGATTGTGCACTTGGGAAAGAAATGGGACTTACATGGCCAGTAGATGGAGCTGTTGAATGTATGTAGAACTTGTATTACAAAGTATCAGCACAAAGTTACTGTTTACATAATAAGTGATTCCATAAGTATCTGTAGATAATGTTTGAACATTGACATTTCCTTGTACTTGTAATTTTTCTTTCCTGTAATTATTTCCAGTGAAGTCTAAAGCCTCGTACACACGGTCTGATTGTTGGACAACCAAGGGTCTGATTTTTGTCAAAAGGGCTTGTGCAGGATTTTGTCCAGCATACTAACTATCCGCAAATTGTCCTTTGACAAACGCGAACATAGTGACGTACTATGAGAGTATAAAGAGGAAGTTCATTTCTCGTGTTAGTAGAAGTTTGGTGAGCGTTGATTCGCGTTTTTTAGATCGTACAAAACAAAACCCTTTTAAAATACATTTGGCATAACTCCATCAGTATCACCAGCAAAGCAGCTTCATTATTATCCCATTAAAGAAGAAGAGAATTGTGCGCTGCATTACGAGATTTCATCAGCTCCCGCGTCACGAATGTTAATTCTAGATTAACCAAATTTGTGTGACGATTTCTGTACTGACCATCCGAAAATCAGATGTTGAGTTCACATCCGACAAAAATTTTATAGCCTGGACATCCGGCTTTTGTCTGATGAAAAAGTCAAATCGGCTGTCGAAAGCACCGTACTAACGATCCGAAAATCCGCAGACAGCTCGTCTTACGACTTTTCCCTTCTGATTTTCGTACTGTGTGTAGGAGGCCTTAGACCCCATACACACTATTAGATTTTCTACAGATTTTTGTCATCAGGTTTACCAAAACCATATGAGGTCAAACCTTAAGAGTTTCAATTTGTATGCAATCAGGCAGGCCCTTACACTACATGGTTTTGGTAAATCCGAAGACAAACATCTGCAGAAAATTTGATAGTGTGTATGGGGTCTTAAAGTGGAGTTCCACCCAAAAATGGAACTTCCGCTTTAAGGGAAGGTGACCCCCTGACATGCCACATTTGGCATGTCATCTTTTTGGGGGGGGAGTGGATACCCTTTTTTTAAAGGGTTCCAGCTCCCACTTCCTCCCGGCGCACAGCGACACCGGAAGGGAGATCACCTCTCCCCCTTCCCTCTCTGCAATCATCTGGGACATGTCACAGGTCCCAGATGATTACCCGGCCAGTCACGGCACGTCACGCGGCTCGCGCATGCGCAGTGGGTGCCTGGCTGTGTAGCCACAGCCGGGCACCCACAATTACAATGCCAGCGCTGCAGAGAGGAGGGGGAGACGAGTGGGGCTTCGTTCCCCCGCATTGCTGGACCCTGGGACAGGTAAGTGCCCATTATTAAAAGTCAGCAGCTGCAGTATTTGTAGCTGCTGACTTTTAAATTTTTGTTTTTTAAGTGGATCTCCGCTTTAAGGCCCGTACACACGATCAGAAAATCGGAAGTAACATTTCGTCCGATGAACGATCTGCCGATTTTCTGATCATTAGTATTGTGCTTTCGACAGCCAACTACGAATTTTCCGACGACCAAAATTGGATGTTCAGG
This sequence comes from Lithobates septentrionalis, assembly GCA_037952835.1. NCBI lineage: Eukaryota > Metazoa > Chordata > Amphibia > Anura > Ranidae > Lithobates > Lithobates septentrionalis. The sequence goes on along the minus strand of JBBDGP010003457.1, from coordinate 1,071,693 downwards.
CTCTAAAATTTTTGTCGGATGTGAACACAACGTCTGATTTTTGTTTAATTAGTGCGGTTTTCGGCCGAAAAAAAATCATAAGAGCAAGACTACGCATGCTCAGAATATAAAGAACACATAAAAAACAATTCAACACATTACATCACTTCTGACATTGAATTCTGTCATATGTGAATTTTCGTATGGTGAGTAACCTCTTCACTTTCCATATGAGACTAGCAGCATACAAAAAAGGGACGAAAATTCATCCGATAACCTGATCGATGTGTACCCGGCTTAAGTCACAGCAAAGAATACATGACATAATTACAATGTGGTCTTCTCAAATGCCAAGATCTTTGACAGGTTTCCATCTCTGCGACTGACATTCTCATCCAGCAGTTTTCTGCTAATGACTTTGAACGAGCAGCAAAGTGAAGTAAAACTTCTGAACTTTTGGTCATCTAACTTCAAAGATAACTGTTTTATGAAAAAACACAGAGGGGTTATTTTTACTAAAGGCAAATAGTCTGTGCACTTTGCAAGTACTTTTGCAATCTGCAAGGAAATTTACTCCAGAGCTTAGTAAAGGAAGTGAAGCTTTACTTTGCAAAGAATACTCAATCACATGCAAGGAAAATTAACCATTTCAATACCGGGCACTTTCACCCCCTTCCTGCCCAGGTCAATTTTCAGCTTTCAGCGCTGTCACACTTTGAATGACAATTGCGCGGTCATGCAACACTGTACCCATGTGACATTTTTATCATTTTTTTTTCACACAAATAGAGCTTTCTTCATTTTCAGTTTTTTTTTTTACTAAAAAAAATTACAAAATTTAGTCAAATGTATTCTGCTACATTTCTTTGGTTAAAATAACCCAATAATAACCCAATAACCCAAACATATATCTGGTATTTAGTAAGAGGCATGGTGAGTTTTTTTGAAGTTGTAATTTTTTTGTCACACTTTTTTGGAAAATGAAGAAATTAAAGAAATGTTTTTCTTCACAATTTTTTTTTTTTTTTTTACTTACTCTGACCAAAGGAGTTTTTGGTGCCTCTCACTGTTATAATAAACCTACTGTACTATTAAAATTATAGAATGATCATTTCTTTGTTAATGGGCAAAGATACAAAATTAGCAGGGGATTAAATACTTGTTTCCCTGACTGTATGTCCAAATCTCCAATCCCAGGGAATGTTGGTTAGATATTGGTGTTGGGCTGCAGGGGCAGCATCCGTTTTGCACACTGCTGGTCATCTGCAGTCAAATGGAAAGATTTGTAGTTAAACCACCAGCATTTTTCATCTGCCAGTGTACGGACTTCCACACTGAGGAAGTCTGCATGCTTTTTTAATTTTTTTTTTTTTAAATAAAAATGTGATGTTTTAGAACCCCTGCCTGTTTCTTTTTTTGTTTTGTTTTTTGCTGTTTTTTTTTTTTTTTTTTTTGCTGTGTCCCTCTCTATTGGTCCTGGTGATCATTGTCTTCAGTACAGAAAGTAATGGGAAATTGTGAGTTGTCACTGAGGGAAATTTTCCAATGGAGTGATGACTGTGTAAGTGATGATATCCCCTCCCTATAGAGAGATCTCCTCTCATTTCCTGTTGTGTCTCTGCGACAGGATGTAAGGAGAAATCTCACTGTAGTAGGGACTCAGCAACCCAACATGGGTCTTGACCATTTCCTACTCTGTCCAAAACTTACATACAAGTAAAATGTGAACTTGCTTCAACAACATTTTTCAAGAAACAACAAAATTACCAAAGGGTTCATTTAAAGACTGAAAAAAGGAAAGTGTTTCTAAGAGCACTCATCTTCAATTTTGGCAATGGAGTTGCAATGACTTGCTGATGCTATCCAGAAAACCCTGCAACTATGCTAAAGCTAGAGTTCTCTCAGTTTACCTTGAGATCTGAGCTGCCAGATTCAGCAGGCTTTTCACTGGGTTCTTCCTTGGAGCTGCAGCCTCTGTGCTGTGTGACCTCTTTCATATTCTTTCTGCTCACCAGCCTCTCTCTGTGCTAAGTTCCTATAGCTCACCAACATGTAGATTGTTGCTTTATAAGTCTTCACGAAAATAGTAGGCAAATTCAGTCAGAAAACCAGGAAAGCCAAATCCCTTTTTCTCATGTATCTTTATAAATCGGCCTTCTAATGTTTTATGTCAGGGCCTTGTAATGGAGAGGTGGGTCAGCTGCGGGTCACGGTCTCGGCTGCCATGACTGACTCATTGTGGTTCAGACTTCAGTTGCATTAAGTCATTTTACCATAAAAGCGCGCTCTCCTTAAATTCTGCCCATTTTTCTCGATCACCTGAAATATGTAAACAATGATGTCATAGTTTCCTCCTGGCCTCCGCTTGCTGGTAATGCGGAGCTTGGACAAGGTGTCTGAAAGTTCTTTCTTTTCATCGTCTTTTCACAGTATCTGGCAAATAAAGATCCCATAACTGGCCTGTGTGGTTTTGTAGGAGAGAAATTCCACCCAAAACAGATTTTGGATGAATTACCCACTAACTAGATTCTGGGAGATTTTCGTGGCATTGAGTTACCAGCTCTGACCTATCTGTAAAATATGCACCTTATGTGCCAGCATTGCCAAATAACATTATTTATGTAGTTGTTTTTTGCTTTCTTCATATAAATGCTGTTCCTGAGCTATTTAAAGCGTTATTAAACTGAAAAACAAACATTTACTATATTGCAGCTTACCAATTCCTAGATGTGATGTCTGCATTCATTTTCCTTTTTTTTTTTTTCTCCTGATCTTGCCATTAAAGTGGTTGTAAACTTTAAAAAAAATATCACTGCCAGCTCTTATCTTTTATGCAGGCATCCTATACTGTGTAAGTCTTTGTGTCAAAAGATGCCTCTAAATACCTTTTTTTCAGATCTGTTCTGGCCGGTCACGTGACCTCCGGCCACTCTCCTACTCCGATCTAAGTGCTATAGTGGGAGGGGCTGGGATCCCCTCTGACGTCAATTGGGGAGGTCATGTGACCGTTGTGCTGTCTGCTCAGCCTCTCCCGCTGTAGCCCTTAGATAGGGGAGGAGAGCAGCCGGGGGTCACGTGACCAGCCAGAACAAATCTGAAAAAAAGTGTTTAGAAGGCATCTTTTTCCACAAATACTTATGCCGCGTACACACGAGCGGACTTTACGGCAGACTTTGTCCGGCGTACTTTTCGACAGACTTTACAACGGACTTTCCAAATGAACGGACTTGCCTACACACAATCAACCAAAGTCCGACGGATTGGTACGTGATGACATACGACCGGACTAAAACAAGGAAGTTCATAGCCAGCAGCCAATAGCTGTCCTAGCGTCAGTTTTTGTCCGTCGGACTAGCATACAGACAAGCGGACTTTTTGACCGGACTCGAGTCCATCGGACAGATTTGAAACATGTTTCATTTCTAAGTCCGTCAAACTTTTGAGAAAAAAAAGGTCACTGGAGCCCACACACGATCGAATTGTCCGACGGACTCCGGTTCGCCGGACCAAGTATGCCGTAAAGTCCGGTCGTGTGTAGGATGGCTGCATCAAAGAGAGGGGCTGGCAGTGATATTTAATTAAGTTTACTTTACCACTAATGCCCTGTACACACGATAGGGTTTCCTGACAACAAAACCGTGGATTTTTTTTCCAAAGGATGTTGGCTCAAACTTGTCTTGCATACACACGGTCACGCAAATGTTGTCGGAAATTCCGAACGTCAAGAACGCGGAGACGTACAACACGTACGACGAGCCGAGAAAAATGAAGTTCAATAGCCAGTGCGGCTCTTCTGCTTGATTCCGAGCATGCGTGGACTTTTGTGCGTCGGACTTATGTACACACGCTCGAGATTTCCGACAACAGGTTTTGTTGTCGGAAAATTTGAGAATCTGCTCTCAAACATTTGTTGGCGGAAATTCCGCCAACAAATGTTCTATGGAGCCTACACATGGTCGGACTTTCCGACAACAAGCTCACATCCAACATTTGTTGTTGGAAAATCCTATCATGTGTACAGGGCAATATAGTGGCAGGAGGGGGAGACAACTCACACACGGGAGCTGACAGGCCGGGAGGGAGGGGGAGAGGGAGATCAGCGGGATAACGAGGTATGTAAACTGACCATGGTAATCAGGGATCAGCAGCCATGATTACTGTGGTCAGTTTACATAGGGGACACAGGAACAGGCAGGATCAGCCAGGGTTTTTACGGCTTAGAAAGGGGCAGATTAGACAGCACAAGCACTGTGCTGTTTAACCTGCTACAAGGGAACAGGATCTTTTTTTTTTTTTTTTTTTTTTTAGGGTTACAACCACTTTAAGGCCGGATTCACATATCTCCAAGCATTGGGTCCGGCGCATGCTTGTACATGGGTTCAGGTGCTTTAGTCCAAAACGGTGTGAGCTGCAGTTTAGCTTCAATTGGTTAGTGTATTAGATCTGTTAACATATTTAACACTCCCCTCTGATTGAAAATGCTGCAGTTCAAATGAGCTTCAGGCAACTTGGAGTGGAGATGTGAACCATCTCCATAAAGAATAATTGATATTTTCTCCTGCAGTGTTTTGGAGCTTCGAGTTGCAAAACGATGAGGAGTGAATGGGGGCAATATTCTTGTTCATTTGCACACCTCCCAAATTTTTGAGATGGGAATGAGGGACACCTATTGGCAAAAGTATGTAGGCATAGGACACACACCCTGCCACGCCCCCTTAAAGGAGAATTCTACAAAAAAATTATTTATATTAATTTTTGAAATTTACAAATGCAGCAATTTAGAAATTGGATGAAAGGTTTAACACCGGGAAAAACTTTTTGAAAGATAAATAGTGCATTTTATGTACAACTGTATAGATCAGACCAAAATGAGGGACAAATGAGCAGGAAAGAGGGATAGAGGGACTTTGTTCCAAATCAGGACAGTCCCTCGAAATCAGGGACAGTTGGGAGCTATGCATTTTCATGGCTTTTTTATTAATGGAGCTGTGCATCTTATCAGTAAGAAGGTGACTGTTCAATAATCAGAGATGCAGGTATTGTCAGGTTTTGTGTCCCAGGCCTGCCAGCACTAATTAAAGCAGAGTTCCACCCAAAAGTGGAACCTCCGCTTATCTGCTTCCTCCCCCTCTCCAGTGCCACATCTTTCTGGGGGGGAGGGGGGAACGGGTAACTGTTTTTGACAGGTACCCTTCCCCACTTCCAGGAGACAGAGCCGCAGCGCAGTCGATCGGAAGTTTGGCTCCCCTCCTCTTTCCTCTGCCGCCGGGCCAGTTAGAATGCGCATGCGCAGTATGGATCGGCTGTGAAGCCGAATGGCGGCGGCAGCACCCAAGAGCCGATCCAAAAATCGCCTGGGGTGCCAACATCGGGGGAACCTAGAACAGGTAAATGTCCTTCTATTAAAAGTCAGCAGCTACAGTATATGTAGCTGCTGACTTTTAATTTTTTTGTGGGGGGGGGGGGGGTGGAACTTAAAGAGGAGCAGAGATAACTACACAAGGATGCTGATTTTTTTATTTTTATTTATTTTGTATCATAGTGACTATTAAGCTGGCCAAACATTTGTACGAAAATTCTCAGTAAATTTAATGGCTAGAAAAAAGGCCTTTGAAAGTACTTTTGTTTTTAAAATTTGATTTTGAAACAAATGGACTTTACGGAAGAAAAAACTCATACACTGGTATAAATTAGTTTTAAAAAAAATTTCCATCGTGCTTCTTGGATTTTTTCTTGTCACGGCAGTCAAAAATTAATGTTAATATGACCCCGCTAATGATTAGAAAATCGTACAAGCATTCTTAAAACAAATTTCAAACAAAATTGTACTAGTGTATATCTTTAGGGTGCCTAGGGTTGGGCTGCTTTGCTCAATGCAGTCCCAAAGCAAAGACAAGGCAAATAGCCTTATTTTTAAAGGTCATGGTTCACACCAACACCATGCCTTAGGGCTGTGTTCACACTAGAGATCGCAGCCGGTGAATGCGTCTCCATTCACCGTCTCAGGTCCGATTTCAGTCTGAATTTTGGGCTGAATTCCAACCTGAAAATGGACCAAAAGACGCAAAGGACTCCTGTGCAACTCTCGCCGGAGCCGCTGCGGAGATGTGTGAACCGATTCCATAGAGAACTGGTCACAGTCTCCTGCTATGCAAATTGGATGCGCGGAAACCTGCATCCAAATCGCAATAGTGTGAACCCAGCCTTATGCCGCGTACACACGATCGGAATTTCTAGCTAGCAAAAGACCGATGAGAGCTTTTCTTCAGAAAATGCGACCGTGTGTATGCTCCATCGGACTTTTGCTGGCCGAATTCCAGCCAGCAAAAGATTGAGAGCATGCTCTCAATTTTTCGGTCGGAAAAAGTTTCTATCCGAAAATGCGATCGTCTGTAGCAATTCCGACGCGCAGAATTTCTACGCATGCTCGGAAACAATTTGTCGCATGCTCTGAAGCATTAAACTTCATTTTCTCGGCTCATCGTAGTGTTGTACGTCACCGCGTTCTTGACGGTCGGAAGTTCAGCAAACTTTTGTGTGACCGCGTGTATGCAAGGCAAGCTTGAGCGGAATCCTGTCGGAAAAGCCATCATATCTTTTTCCGATGAGAATTCCGATCGTGTGTACGCGGCATTTGTGTGTACTGGAAAAAAAATAACCTTGTTGCATTTTATCACAACACGCAATTAGCAAAACAGTGACTTCATGTACTTTCAGTGTATTTTCCAGGTTTGCTGCTTGTTTCTTGTGGCTGACTGCAAGCATTTCTGAACAATTTCAAAGTCAGTTTGTCCCAATAGAAAGAAGCGGAACTCTATTAACATTGACTGTTTTTATGCTAGCATTAGTAGATATAGGATAGTATATCATACAATGCTCAGCATAAGTGTGTACACCCCTTTTGAAAAGTGAGATTGGAATCAATATTTCAGTAAACACAAAAACAATTTCCAAAATTTTGACAAAACTGAGTTTTATAGAACATTTGTTTAGCTCATTACATGAAATTTAGGTTAATAATATAACTTAGATTACAAAATCTTCAGTTTTACTGAAATTAGTTGATGCAAAAAAATGAATAAACCCCACAACAAAAACGACTCCATATAGTATTTTCTATGACCTCCGTGATTTGTAAGGACAGCACCAAGTCTTCTAGGCATGGGATGAACAAGTTGGCGACATATTGCAACATCTATCTTTTTCCATTCTTCAAGAACAACCTCTTTTAGCCCACGTTCACATTGGGCCGATTTGGCATGCGATTTGACATGTCAAATGGGTTATTTTACCGCTGAAGCAAAACTTTGAGTGACAGTTTAGATTTAGTTCTTCTTTATATGTAATCCACTTTAGCCAGGGATCTGCTTGCTGAAGTTTGTGCAGAGTTCTTACTTTTTAATATGTCCCCAATAAATAAATAAATAAATAAATAAAACTTTTGAAGAAGATTTACCAAATTTATCGGCGTATAACACGCACTTTTTTCCCCTTAAAACCCGGGGAAAATCGCAGGTGGGTGTTATACGCCGATCCTGAGCTTCAAAATCGCCGACCGCGATTTGAAAATGGCGCCGCCGGCGCCGAAATACACAGAGCCGGTCCTCGGCTCTTCTCGGCCACTTTCGGCTTCACTCGAGCGCCGCCCGAACCTAGCTGAGTGTACTCGGCTAGGTTCGGATAGCTCCGCTCACAGTCACGCCCATCCCGGGCGGGACTACGAGTGGAGCCGAAAGTGAACGAGAGCCGCCGAGAAGAGCCGAGGACTGGCTCTGTGTATTTCGGCACCGGCGGCGCCATTTTCAAATCACGGTCGGCGATTTTGAAGCTCAGGATCGCAGGGGACCCATTTTCAAACTACAGTGACAATGAAAAGTCACTGCAGTTTAACTGCTGCCTGAGCAAGGCTGCAAATGGACACAGAAAGCTGCAGATCAGCACTGACAAAGCTGCAAGGCTGCAAATGACACTAAGGCTGCTGACTGCAAGGCTGCAAATGACTGCAAGGCTGCAAATGACACTGGACAAGCATGCAGATGGACGCTGTGCAAGGCTGCATTGATGGGCATTTAAATGTAAGTTTTTTTTCCTTAAAACATTTTTTTCCTTATAATTCCCTCCTAAACTTGGGGTGCGTGTTATACGCCGGCGCGTGTTATACGCCGATAAATACGGTAATTCTGAGCGGTGGATGTAAAGAAATGTTTAGTTCTGACATGTTGATACACTGGATGTTTTGTATGTGAAAGGCAGCGAAGAGTCTGCAGGGGTTGTGTTTTTGGGATCATTCTTTGCATTCCAAATAGGTTAGCAAAACAAAATTGCCACGTCAATATGCCCTTAATGTTTTATTTTTCATTTTCTAATTGGGTTTAGCAAGTAATTAAAGTTTTTTTTTTTCCATTTACAGAGGGTTAAATTAGGGCATACACAGTACAATGGATTTCTAAAAAGATTTTACAAATGCGCAGCAAAATGTATTCTAGCTTCATCCAGTTAGGCTCAACAGATCAATAACTCTGGCTTATGGTTAAGGGAAAAACAGAACCAATAACCCAATATCCAGGTGGTTGTACAAGAAATATAAAAAGGAGATGGAGTTATCTCAGGTGTGATAAGGTGCTAGGGGAGAGGTGTGTAAGGATTGGTGTTTCTATGTCCAACATTCAGGCCTCATGCACACTAGGCGTTTTTACAGCTGCTGTTTTTGGCTTCAGACGTTTTTTTCTGCAGCCAATAAACTTCCCAGCATGTTATCCTATGTATCCACACTTATGCCCCGTACACACGGTCGGATTTTCCGACGGAAAATGTGTGATAGGACCTTGTTGTCGGAAATTCCGACCGTGTGTTGGCTCCATCACACATTTTCCATCGGATTTTCCGACACACAAAGTTTGAGAGCAGGATATAAAATTTTCCGACAACAAAATCCGTTGTCGGAAATTCCGATCGTGTGTACACAAATCCGACGGACAAAGTGCCACGCATGCTCAGAATAAATAAAGAGATGAAAGCTATTGGCTACTGCCCCGTTTATAGTCCAGACGTACGTGTTTTACGTCACCGCGTTTTGTGTGACCGTGTGTATGCAAGACAAGTTTGAGCCAACATCCGTCGGAAAAAAATCCTAGGATTTTGTTGTCAGAATGTCCGAACAAAGTCCGACCGTGTGTACGGGGCATTAGGCTGTTATCAGCAGTTTTGGGTAGGGGTGTTTTCTGGCTGGAAAAAACCCCCAGAACTAGTGGGTTTTGAGAGGAGTTTTTCAGCTCTAAAACAGCTCCAAAAAGCCAAAAACAGCTGAAAAACTCAAAAAAAAAAAAGAAAACGCTGAAAACTGCAGCTATTCGACATTTACCTGCATTTTTGAGCCATAAGCTTTTATGGGAGTATAGATTTGCTAAAAAAAACGCCAAAAAACGCTAGTGCAAAAAAGACTGAAAAACTCACTCTACAGCTACAGCTTCCTACAGCTAACTTTGCTGGCTTTTTTATAACATTCACTGTGCATGAGGCCTGAGTAAAAGGAAGAAAATAGGAATACAACAGTTAACAAGAGGGGCGGGGTGTGGCGTTATACAAGTGAGGGGTAAGTGGTACCAGAGACCCCCACATTCCACAGCAGGCAACATATAAGGAGGTCAGACTTTTGTCAGGAAGTGAGGGATGTGAATATTAAATCCTCATATTTTGAGGAATGTGTTGTGGCTTATTTACTAAAGGCAAATCCACTGTGCACTTCCAAGTGCACTTGGAAGTGCAGTCGCTGTAGATCTGAGGGGGACATGCAAGGAAAATAAAAAACAGCATTTTTGTTTGTACATGATTGGATGATAAAATCAGCAGAGCTTCCCCTTATTTCCGATCTTCCACTCAGATCTACAGCGACTGCACTTCCAAGTGCACTTGTAGTGCAGAGTGGATTTGCCTTTAGTAAATCAATCCCAATGTGTCATTGATAAATAGGAAGCCAATATGTTGTTTCACTTCTGTGAATTGTGTACGTTGTTTTTTTTCTACGCGTGGACTACTGTTTATTTAGAAGCTAGTGGTATGAATATGGTTCTTTTGTATTGGATTTAGTGAAGGTGTGGGGTTTGACGTGAAGGAGTGCCAACCATGGATATTTGTAATCTTAATTTTAAACAGCCTCTCTAGTTTAGAGAGCCTGGTCCAAAATAGATGTGTAGGATGTCTCCAACAGTCTGGCAACCTCTAAAACATTTTTCTGACTGATCGGGATGGAGGTGTGCGAATTTTGAGGGTACCATGTTCCAGCAGGTAAGGACCTTAAGCCTAGGTTCACACTGATGCAGGTTTGAACTCTTGTGAGTTCAGCCGAACTTGCATGATTTCAAACCCACACGTCAGTCCAACTTCAGGAGCGATTTCAGAGACATCTGTGCGGGTTCCTGCATAGATGTCTATTGAAATTGCCCCCGAAGTCACCAAAAGTAGTGCAGAAACTACTTTTGGGAATCGGTGCGGTGCCCGCAAAGTCGACGATTTGACATGTGAAATCGCATGTCAAAACGACCCGATTTGAGCGTGGGCTTAGGCTCGGTTCACAGTGCCGTGACTTGGGATCCGACTTGAGACGCCAAGTCGCGTGACATGAGAAATCACATGTTAGTCGATGAGAGCTGTCTTATTTATCACTACTGAACCTTAAAAGGTTCAGTAGTGAAAAGATTCCTGTACTACTTCAAGGTGATTTCTATCCGACTTGTGCCCATAGACTTTAATAAAAGTCACCTCCAAGTCAGATCCTCATTTTAATTGCTATGATTTGGATCCGAGATTTCAGGAAGATTACCCTGGAATTCCCTGAAGTTGCTTTCAAGTCACTTCAAAGTCGCTTCAAGACACATCAAGTCGCACTGAAGTCGCCTGGCAAAGTTGCACTCTAAATTGCGTGACTTTCAGGTAGCCGCAGTGTGAACTGAGCCTAAAGGATATGTTCAACTTCAGTAACATGTTACATATTCAGGGTGTATCATGTAACATGTTACTAAATCACCTGCCTGCATCCCAACCCGATCCCCCTATTGTGACAGCGGGTGGGGGATCCTGCCCTGCACCCCCCTGTCACAATTTAAAAACACTATGGCTGTGAGGCTCTCCGTCCACAAAGCCATGTTCTTCATTCACTGAGTTCTGTGAATGAATGAATTACAAGTACCATCTTCCACCATGGCTTGTAGTTCTCAATGAACTACGAGGGCGCTGGTGAGCACTCTCATAGCTGATTGATTCTTCTTGGACTTTAGTAACTGTCTACCTATACGGGAGGTATGGGAAGTCAGCTGTAAGAAGAGTCTGTAGGAGGCTGAGATTGCACCCACAATCTGCTGATCGCAGGTGAAATGCTCTGTAGGCTTCTGATTTAAAAAAAAGAGATGCACAATATAAAAATGCATTGTTAAAGCGGTATTCAACCCCAAAACAAAAATGCATTATTTTACAAATGACCAAATCTTAGATGTGGTGGTTGCATCAGTTTTTCAGTCTTTTTTTAGGCTTCTTTCTTTTATTTTCACCTGGCTATGCGGCCAGGAAGTCATTTAAAACAGTGACAGTTAGAGGGTTAAGACAATCCATTTAACACTGAAAGGGGTGCTTATAATGTCAGATTTTATTCATTTATGTAAGAACTTTGTCCTAAGAGCCCTTTCACACTGGGGCGGTTTGCAGGCGCTATTGCGCTAATAATAGCGCCTGCAAACCAACCCCAAAGTGCCGCTGCTTGCATTCCAGTGTGAAAGCCCCGAGGGCTTTCACACTGGAGCGATGCGCTGGCAGGACGGTAAAAAAAGTCCTGCCAGCAGCATCTTCGGAGCGGTGAAGGAGCGGAGTGTATACCGCTCCTTTACCGCTCCTGCCCATTGAAATCAATGGGACGGCGCGGCTATACCGCCGGCAATGCGCCTCTGCAGAGACGCTTTGCGGTGGTATTTAACCCTTTCTCGGCCGCTAGCGGGGGGTAAAACCGCCCCGCTAGCGGCCGCATACCGACGGTAAGACGCCGCTAATAATAGCGGTGTTTTACCGCCGATGCCGCCCCCCGCCCCAGTGTGAAAGGGCTCTAAAAGAAAAAAAAAATAGCTGTAACTGCTTTACATGTGTTAGCTGGAGTTCAGCTTTAGCCCCGGTTCACACTGCCGAACTTGTCAGCAATCGAACCGTACTAATCGGTCAAGCCGCCCCGACTTAGAAAAGGTTCCTGTACTACTTTGGTGCTACTTCAACATGACTTGCATTGACTTCTGTTAAGGAAGCCACAATGATGTCGCGCAGGAATGTCAGATTCAAAGTAGTGTGACTTTGAAGCCACGGCAGTGTGAACAAGGGCTTAATTTGTCAAGTGCATCTAAATCTGCTAGTATATCTAACACTGCTCTCTCCCCAGACTGACAATGCTGCTGTCCAAAGGTGATTTCATTGCTCCTCCATCCAGGGTCGAGACACCCTAAGACAGGAAGTGTGGTACTGGCAGGATCACCAAGTAAAAAAAAAAAAAAAGGAAAAAACTCCTAAAACACAAAAAAATCCAGCCACCACATTTAAGCCGCGTACACACGATTGGATTTTCCAACAGGAATTGTGTGATGACAGGCTGTTGGCGGAAAATCCCATTGTGTGTATGCTCCATCGGACAAATGTGGACAAATGTTGGATAGCAGGCTTTAAAACTTTCAGCGGACAAATGTCTGTTGTCGGATTTTTCACAAGTCCGTCGGACAAAAGTCCAAAGTACAAAAACGCATGCTCGGAAGCAAGGACGAGCCAGAAGCGGTCGGTTTTGTAAACTATCGTTCGAAATGCAGAATTAAAATTCGTGACGCGGCAAATTATGGAATCTCAAAATGCAGCGCACGATTCTCTTCTTTATAATGGGATAATAATGAAGCTGCTTTGCTGGTGATACTGATGGAGTTATTGCAAACCAATTTTTCAAAGGCTTTTTTTTTTTCTAGTGATATCAAGAATAATATTATTATGCTTGTTATTTTTTTTTTTTTTTTGGGGCAAGTTACCACAACACCATTATCCCGTAAAAAGATGCTAGATAAAGATGGGGGAACTGAGTGAACCTATCTATGTTGGCAGCTCTCCATCGGGTATTTTACCGTCAGTTCCATAACTCTCTGTATACATTGGGTTCTTGCGCACTGGTTCTTATACATTTATTACCATTATCCCGTAGTTTTTAAGATCAAATATACAACTATGTTGGTGTCCCTTGTTAATTTTACATTGTATTTTTTTAAAAATAACTGGCTACTCCCAAACTGTCATTTGAAGTAAAACAAATTGGCAAGTATTATTCTTCACAATTCATTTATTGTGTATTAAAAAAAGAAAACAAATAAAATTAGACATGCTATCTGCCAATAGAACTTAACCAAAAAGTGCATTCTATGCATCCAAAAATATAGAAAAAATATACCAAATCAAATCATTATTCAACCAAAAAATAAAATAAAAGCCTCATGCATGTATCCTGCTTATTTATTTATTTCTGGTACTTATATAGTGCAGTCAATTTATGCAGCGCTTTACATATACATTGTACATTCACATCAGTCCCTACCCTTAAGGAGCTTACAATCTAAGGTCCCTAACTCACATTCATACATACTAGGGACAATTTAGACAGGATCCAATTAACCTACCAGCATGTCTTTGGAGTGTGGGAGGAAACCGGAGTACCCGGAGGAAACCCACGCAGGCACAGGGAGAACATGCAAACTCCAGGCAGGTAGTGTCGTGGTTGGGAATCGAACCAGCGACCCTTCTTACTGCTAGGCGAAAGTGCTGTCCACAGCACCACTGTGCCGCCCACCGTCCTGTGCTTCTTAATATAGAGGGTCAGCAATGCCAAGAGTTGGTGAAAGCAGGGGTCCATCATCTGGAGATAATTCCGAAAATCATCCGGATTATTCTCCTGGAGCTCCCGCAGCAAAGGCATATGACATAATTGGTCACCATTAATAAAGCAACCAGTTTTTGGTCCAAGAAATCCTCCTCCTCCTGTTCCTGGACTGGACTTGGGTCAAAGCAATAACTCCAAGGCCAATAATAAACAACACGTTATCTCCTCCGATTCCACAACATGTCTGGTTGACAAACGGTCGTTCAAAAACTAAATGAAAAGCGTGACATGAAAAGCGCGAATCAAGACTCACCAAACTTCTACTAACACGAAATTAGCAGAAGGAGCACAAAGGGCTTGACAATTGAACTTCCTCTTTATCGGCTCGTAGTACGTCTAGTACAGTTGTTCTCAACCTGGGGGTCTGGACCCCCTCGGGGGTTGAATGATGATTTGCCAGGGGTCACCAAATCCTGGGCTGTTCCTGAAGCCCGCACCACTCTCCCAGCCGCCCATTCAATTCACAGCATGGCTGGGGGGTAGAGACTAGAGGTCAGCTGACTGGTGAGGAATGTGAAGTGGGAGGGGCTGGAGGAGACCCTATCTCCTGATTTCGGCATAGGTGTCACTGCTGCAAGACACCACAAAGTCGGAGACACAGTGAGTAACACTACCTGTGATTATAGTTGCCATTAAAAGTCTGCACTACATTTCTCGTTTCAGCAGATGACCTTGATCAAGAGCAGCTAAGTTGGCTGATCAGAACTCCCCCCAGCACTGCCACTGATCCTACAACCCCCCACCAGCACTGCCACTGATCCCAACTCCCCGCCAGCACTGCCACTGATCCCACCCCCCACCAGCACTGCCACTGATCCCAACTCCCCGCCAGCACTGCCACTCATCCCATTCCCCTCACCAAGGAGTAAGAGAAGGAATAAAAATAGAGAATACACGGAAGAGAGAGTAAAAGAGGGGGAGGAACAAAGAAAAAAGGAGAGAAAGAATAAGAGAACAAGAAAGACGGCAACAGGAAATTACGATAGAGAGAGATAAACGGCAAAAAAAAGAGAACAAGGAGAGTGGTTCATCCTAAAATGTACCATAAGGGGTTTTAATACTGTACGAGTGGGAGAGCTAAATGTCTGTGGGTTAGGGGTGCTAATTACTTGTCTTGCCTTGGGTGCTGACAACCCACGCTACGAAAATTCTTTTTCTGTTAGGGGTCCCCACAACTTGGGAAGTGTTATGAAGGGGTCACAGCACTGGAATAGGTTGAGAACCACTGGTCTAGTACGTCACTACAATCGTGTTTGTTGGCCGACAATTGTGTACCGTTTGTATGCAAGACAAAATCCAGGCACACGCCTTCGGACAAAAATCAGAGGTTTTGTCTGCGGAAAATCAAGGCTTTAGACTCCATTCACGCCTGAGAAACTCATTGCAGTTTTTTGCAAATATTTTTGCTCATTTGTCGCGGGACAGCATAGGACAGCCCATTCACTGGAATGGGCTGCCCTACACACAAGAAACGCGGCAGAGTAGCTCCTGCACCTTTTTTTTTTGGCAGTGAGCCCCGCGTGTTTTTGCAATGCGGTGTCTTGTAGCGTAACAAAATGTGCGGCTTTTAGCCGCGTTTGGCTTGTTATTAATAAATAATGGCACCGCAAGCGAGATGCGCACTTTTGTTTTTGTTTTTTGCATTTCCTGGAAAACGTATAGTGATGTGCATTTCGGCGCACATTCCCGGAACGTGAAGGTGTGAATGGGACCTTAAGGATTGGTAAGCTACAATAAACGACATTCTTGTTTTTGATTTTAACACTCCTTTAATAACAATAGTACGGGAGTCTTTGTACACTATAAAAGTGTACTTAAAGCTGTAAACTGTACCGAGACAAACTAAGCTATTTGTATTTGGGTGCAATTTTAGTTAAAGGATTTACTTTAACTCGACTATAGTTCACAAACAACCATTGGATTACTTTAATGATTGCACTGAGTAGCAGGAATTGCACTGAGTAGTATAGGAATGCCACGTGACAGAGCAATAAACACATCAACCTTAGTAGTCATTTGTCACTGTCACTTGGTACATTTAAAGAGCCCCTGCTACTCTTTACAGTTCATGTTTGAGCCGCAGGATTATCCGCAGTCCTTGGGGCGCTCTGTGCCATCGCACACTGCGGTCAGAACTCTCATCGGTACAGTTGTCGGTCAGGTTTCCTTAAAGCCGGCGTGTCAGTGGCCTGCAATTAACAGAAGTTGTCATGCCGCAGTTTATGGCTGCGAGGTGGAGTGTGTAAACATGTCTCGTAACTGGCAGTACCATGCCGCCCGCCTGCTGCTCCCTCTCACACTGCAATCACGCCGGTTTCACTGACTGTTTGTAATTGCTAAGGTAAACTGTTTTTTTCTTTCTTCTGCCACGTCCCAACGTGCACTAGTTTTGTAAATGACTCCGCCGCTTACAAAACACCTCTGTGATTCCCCAGCGCCTCCGTTCAAAGTCTAATTATGACTATGAGATGTGACAGGGGCTGATGTTTCCCTTTACAGCCTGTCACAAATTACTCTTTAATAAAATGAAGAGGGTTCACATATCCCTATCCTGCTATCCCTGTCGTCCTTGGCTTGCTGGTATCCCTTTCACATATCTAAGAGATCTTGGGGAGCAGTAAAATAAAAATGACAAAGAAATTCATTGTTTTTATAAATGTATTTCATCCAAACAGGGCCGTCCTAATAGCATCATGGGCCTCTGGGCAAAGTAATGCACTGGGGCCCCTACCAGCCTGCCGTAATTTACGCACCTACTCTCAAGAATTAAAGTATAAATAGTTGATAGAATTAAACCTATTTATGAGTACTTTCAATAAAATTGATTTTAAACAATAAGAACACATTCTGTAAATCAAAGACTAATCAACACAAAGGGCACAGTACAGGGGGGGGGGGGGGGGGTTCAGAAGGGCACAATACTGGGATCAAAAAGGCACAGTACAGGGGGGTTCAGAAGGGCACAATACTGCGATCAAAAGGGCACAGTGCAGGGGGGGGGGGGGTCAGAAGAGCACAGTACAGAGCGGGCCAGAAGGACACAGTACAGGGGGAATCAGAAGAGCACAACACTGGAATCAGGAGGGCACAGTACAGAGGGGTGGTCAGAAGAGCACAACACTGGAATCAGGAGGGCACAGTACAGGTTCCGGGATGCTTCCCAGGACACAGCCATCCCAAGACAGCTTAGTAAAAAGTGTGACTGTCCCGGCAGATCCAGGACAGTTGGAAAGTATGATGTAATGCAAGATTATCATGGGGTCCCCATGCACCTGGTGCCCCTGGGCAGTGCCCAAGGGTGCCCTTACATTAAGACAGCCCTGCATACAAAAGTAGATCTAAGCCCAAACAGTAATCTCATTTAAACTTTAAAATGTAAAATTTTAAAAGCAATTTTTTTTTTAACCACTTGCTTACCGGGCACTTAAACCCCCCTCCTATCCAGACCAATTTTCAGCTTTCAGCGCTGACGCACTTTGAATGACAATTGCGCGGTCATACAACACTGTACCCAAATGAAATTTTTATCATTTTTTCCCCACAAATAGAGCTTTCTTTTGGTGGTATTTGATCACCTCTGCGATTTTTATTTTTTGTTAAAAAAATTTAAAAAGACCGAATTTTTAAAAAAAAACTTTTTTTTTTTTTATATTTTGTTATAAAATTTTTTAAAAGGGTAATTTTTCTCCTTCATTGATGTACGCTGATGAGGCGGCACCAATGGGCACTGATAGGTGGCAGTGATGGGCACTGATGGGTGGCAGTGATGGGCACTGATTGGTGGCAATAATGGGCACTGATCTTGTACACTGCTAGGTGGCACTGATTGGCACCACTGGTGGGCATTGTTAGGTGGCAATGGTGGGCATTGATAGGTGGCACCTGTAGGCATTGATAGGTGGCACTTATGGGCATTGATACGTGGCACTGGTGGGCACTGTGGGCACTGTGATGTGGCAATGTAAGGTGGCACTGGCAGGGGGTACTGGTGGCACAATTGAGGCACAATTGAGGCATTATTGCCTCCTCCTCTTCGGGACCGATGTCCCTTGCTGCTGAGCCGGTGATCGGCTTTTTTTTCTCCTCGCACTGTCAGCGCGAGGAGAAAAAAAAACGATTACCGAGCTTTTGTTTTGATCATGTGATCAGCTGTCATTGGCTGACAGCTGATCACATGGTAAGGGGCCGGGACCGGCCCCTTACTTGGATCGGTGATCACCCGAGTCTCAGTGACTCGGTGATCACAGCGCGCTCCACGCGCGCCCTGCAGGGCGCGCGCAGGGCACGTGCACAGCGGAGGCCGTCATATGACGGCCTCCCGGGAATGCAGGTCCGCGCTGTAGCCGTCATTTGGCTATAGCGCGGATAGCAAGCGGTTAAAGATTCAGCTTTCAGTTAAAGAATACCTGGTGATCCTGCCATGAAAATCCTTATTCAGGCATTTCCTGTTATGGTGGGACATCTCCATCCCAATTGTACTCTTGCATTGTCACCCTGTCACATGCCCCCTGGGTGAGACTACAGACAGCTGTGCGGACACGCATCCTGCTAGCAGGGTCCACTGCTGTTACTTTAATGCTGGGTACACACTTTCTTTTTTTTTTTTTCGTTCAACTAGCGAGCTGAATGAAAACGAAAAAAAAACTGAGAGATCGCTGCACCAACACAAGCACTTACTGGTTTTCCAGCAAACCCATTCGACAGAAGCTGACCGTTAGACCAGCTTCTGTAGAACAGACAGCAGTACACATGGACCAAAAGTTCCAGCTGAACCGGCTAATTTTCAGCCCGTGTGTGCCATGCTTTAGGAAGCCAGTTCAAAGCAATGATGTGCATGGGTGATGTGCAGCTGATGCTAAAGTAAAGCCCCGTACACACGGGCTGAATGTCAGGTGACATCGCCCGGTTCAATAAAAAATGGCTGACATTCTGCCCTTGTGTATGGCAGCCGGTCCAACAGAAGTTGGCCATTCGGCCCGATTCTGTCGGACATGCATGCTGGAAAACCAGCAGCTGACCAGCTACCAATCACTGCTTTCAGCCAATGGCCAAATTGAAGAAACCTGAAGTCAGTGGCAAAGTGACCAGGAGCACCAGTGGGGACCTGAGAAAAGGAGGATCGGGGCTGCTCTGTTCAAAAGTATTACACAGAGCAAGTAAGTATAATACGTTTTTTTTTTTTTTTTAAATATTTGTTCCTTTACAATCACTTTAAGGATTAGTTAAACACTCTTATACAGCATTACCATTTGAGGAAAAGTAGGCAGCAAGACCAACCACAGGATCACACTTGGGAGCGCAAGCAAGATGCATAGCTCAGGCATTAAAGGTTGGTGTTTTTTAACAGCAACTAGATTAAAAGGTCACTAAGACCCCTTTCACACTGGGGCGGCGGGTCCATTAGTGGTAAAGCGCCGTTAGTTTTAGCGGCGCTTTACCACTGTTTAAGCGGTGCTTTTCGGCCGCTAGAGGGTTGCTTTTAACTCCCAAGAAGGGGTTAACAGGGGGTTAAAAGCGCTCGTGTTACTTATCTTAGAGATGTAGGGAGTTACCTCTACAATTCCTGGGCTCTTCGAGTCTAGGGCTTTTTAGTTGTAAAAGCCTCCCCCCAAGCTAGCTTATATCTAGCTAAGTTGGCTAGGTCACTTGACCATAGACATTAGTTGGGTAGGGTTTTTCAAGTTTCTTTATTAGCATAATGTTATAGGGTTCACCCGTTTAGGGCGGACTCGTCTGGGATCGGGGGCTCGGGGGGGGGGGGGGGCCCTTGCCCGCAGTGTGTTCCCCTATGGGGCGGGTGCGGACGCCTCCCCTGATCCCTGAACCCTCGCAGATCCGAGAGTTTTCTTTCCTATTTTTTTAGTCGCATTACCACCCCCAACGAAGTATTACCTCTGCCTCTTTTTGTCGTTTGATCTTGCAGAATGTATATCTTAACTCATTCTTCCTAATGAGACACGATATTCCTAGCAATAATCCTAGACATGAATAATGGTGTAGTACAAAATGTTGTTCAATGCATACTATTTTGCGAGGCTTCGCTCCGGATTTATTTGTACTTTCTGTTCCCTTACGTTTTATTTCTTTGAACTGTTTGCAACAATTGTTAAGACTAAACTTCGATTAATAAAAATTTATTGGAATTAAAAGCGCTCGTGTTGCGGCCCTTCCGAAGCTCTTTTCAGGCAATTCGGAAAAGCCCCTGCTAGCGGCCGAAGAAGGGGTTAAAAGTGCCCATATTGCCGTGCTCCTGATGCGCTTTTCACGTGCTTCGGAAGCACTGCCTATTCATTCCAATGGGCAGGGGCAGCGCTCCTAAACCGCCTCAAAGATGCTGCTTGCGGAACTTTTTTTCCTGTCCCGCAAGCGCACTGCTCCAGTGTACTTTCACACTCGGGCGGCATGAGAGGCAGTTTTCTGGCACTTTATAGGCGCTATTTTTAAATGCCTGAAAACTGGCTCAGTGTGAAGGTTCTACAGCACACAATTTTCTACCTTTTGCTCCTAATAAAAACGTGACTTGTGTACGAGTGCAGTCTTTCAAACACTGCTCATTAACCCTACCCCTAGTCCTTTATCATCACAAATAAAGCTGGCCATAGATGGATCAAAATTTGTCTAGTTCAGCAGGGTCCAGCCAAATTTTGATCCATCCAATGATCAACTTCCCTTTGAAAATAAAACTGCATGTATGGCCAGCTTAAGGCTGCTTTCACACGGGGGCAGCAGGTCCATTAGCGGTAAAGGGCCGCTAGTTTTAGCAGGACTTTACTGCTGTTTAAGTGGTGCTTTTCGGCCGTTAGCGGGGAGTTTTTAACCCCCAAAAAGGAGTTAAGAAGGGGTCAAAGGTGCCCATGTTGCAGCTCTTCGGAATCGCTTTTCAAGCACTTTGGAAGCGCTGCTCATTCATTCCAATGGGCAAGGGCGGTGTAGGAGAGCTGTGTACAGCACTCCTACACCGCCCCAAGGATGCTGCTTGCAGGACTTTTTTTTTCCATCCCTCAAGCACTCGGGCTTTCACACTGGGGAGGCATGAGAGGCAGTTTTCTGGTGCTTTACTGTTGCTATTTTTAGCGCTAAAACACCTGAAAACTGCCTCAGTGTGAAAGGGGTCTAAGGGTAGTTTGACAGAGTTTTTGCAGCACTCAGTAACTGCACTAAATCTGTCACTGGTATAGGGTCAAGCAAAATTTGTTTGAGGATATGATGCTTCAGGGGTTGCAGTGGTGCTCAAAGACTCTCCAGTTTTTATGGTTGTCAACCCTTGTTAGACCACCATCATCGTGGGATACTTAAAGTGGAGTTCCACCCACTTTTATAACTCTTCAGCATCCCTCACTAAACTGTGCACTGTAAACAAATTGGATATTTTTAATTTTTTTTCTTAGCACTTACTGTATATCTGCTGTATTCATTTTTTACTTCCTCTTCCCTGGCCGCGGCCCATCGCATCATTTCCTGTTTGCAATGCCTTCTGGGAAGGGGCGGCAACTTCCTCTGACACTGCCATTGCTATGGAAACCTGACCTGAAACCTATTACACTGCTTGTGCTGCACTGAGCATGTGCGAGATCTGCAAGAATGAGATCCAGGAAGAAATACAGTCTGGCTTCAGATGCCCACACTTAAGATGGCCACGGCCTGCTGTAAGTTTATAAAATAACAAACTACTGCTATAAATCAACAAAACAGACCTTAGTTTACAGACTAACTTTACTAGAATACATTAAGCTTGTGTATTATAGGGGTATTTTTATTTAATAAGTATAATTTCGGCCGGAACACCACTTTAAGCTAGAGTTTCTCCTAGAAATTGCCTGGTATTTGTTATATATGAGTTGATTTACTAACACTGGACAATACAAAATCTGGTGCAGCTCTGCATCAAAACCGATCAGCTTCCAGTTTTTTTTTTGTCAAAGTTTAATTGAACTAACTGAAGTAATGGCGTGTACACACGATCGCACATTCCGACAACAAAATCCATGTTTTTTTTCCGACAGATGTTGGCTCAAACTTGTCTTGCATACACATGGTCACACAAATCTTGTCGGAAATTCTGATCGCTAAGAACGCTGTGACGTACGACGAGCCGAGAAAAATGAAGTTCAATAGCCAGTGCGGCTCTTCTGCTTGATTCCGAGCCTGCGTGGAACTTTGTGCGTCGGAATTGTGTACACACGATTGGAATTTACGAGAACGGATCTTGTGAATTTATGACAACTCAAATTTTGTGCAACGGAAATTCCGATGGAGCCTACACACGGTAGGAATTTCCGACAACAAGCTCCCATCGAACATTTTCCGTCGGAAAATCCGACCGTGTGTACGGGGCATTAGAAGCTGATCGGCTACCAGGCAAAGCTGTACCAAATTTTTCACTCTCCAGTTTTAGTAAATCAACCCCACTGTGTCAAGGGCATGCACCCAAGTTCTAATTCTTCAGGGACTACTCTAGAAAGCCTTGGAAACCAAGTGTGGGGTGCGCTTTAGTGGAATTGGGCATGATTGCCACACATTTTTCTACGCTATAATCACATCATTCTTCTGGAAGGTGAACCAGACTCTGCTGCCAGCTTAAAGTAATTGTAAATGATCACCTTGTAAAACTACCCATTCAGTTTAAAATAGAAATGAAAGACAAAACATTTTTGTATAGATAGGGAAAAAAGGTATTTGTAAGTTTTTTTTATATTTTAAGTGATCACATTTAGTGGCGGCCCGTGCATTGTGGGCGCCGCCCCCCCATCCCTTCCGCCGCCTCCTATCCATGCACCTGGCCCTTTTCAGGATGCCGGGTGCATGGATTCTTAAGCCGGGGGTGGTTTTTTTTTTCTTTTAGAAGCTCGGGATTAGAGCCAGAGGCTCTAATCGGCTTTAAAAAATGGTGGGCTTGGGGCGCAGAGTGCGCCCTAATCCCACTCAATTGTGTGACCATAGCGAATGAATTTTTGCTCATTTCACACTACAGTGCCTCCCCGCCAATCAAGAGGCAGGTCAGGGAGACCTGTTTCCCGATTGGCCAAAGCACCAGGCGATCCTATTGGATGCCCAGCATTTTGGTGGAAGAGGAGACAGAGCAGAGGAAGCATGAGGAGCGGACACCTCCACCGATGCTGCTGCCCGCACTGGAAGGAGACACAGGAGGAGGGGACACCACAGCCTGGTAAGTGCCAGACCTCTGGGGGGGGTGCTGTCAGTGCCATGAGACCTGCACCGGGGGGGTGGGGGGGTTAGGTTGAGGGGTGCTGTCAGTGCCGGGAGACCCGTGCGGGGGGGATATTGATGGTGCAGTGAGCCCCACGCCTGCGGGGGATGGGCAGTGCTGTCAGTCCTTTATACCCTATCTGTGATGCTGACCTATCTACCCTAACTGTGATGCTGACCTATATACCCTATCTGTAATTCTGACCTATATACCCTATCTGTAATGCTGACCTATATACCCTATCTGTAATGCTCACCTATAAACCCTATCTGTAATGCTCACCTATATACCCTATCTGTAATGCTGACCTATATATCCTATGTGTAATGCTGACCTATATACCCTATCTGTAATGCTGACCTATATACCCTATGTGTAATGCTGACCTATGGACCCTATCTGTGCTGCTGATCTATATACCCTATCTGTAATGCTCACCTATATACCCTATCTGTAATCCTCCCCTATATACCCTATCTGTAATGCTCACCTATATACTCTATCTGTAATGCTGACCTATATACCCTATGTGTAATGTTGACCTATATACCCTATCTGTGATGCTGATCTATATACCCTATCTGTGATGCTGACCTATATACCCTATATAGTCTATCTGTGATGCTGATCTATATACCCTATCTGTGATGCTGACCTATAAACCCTATCTGTAATGCTCACCTATATACCCTATGTGTAATGTTGACCTATATACCCTATCTGTGATGCTGATCTATATACCCTATCTGTAATGCTGATCTATATACCCTATCTGTGATGCTGATCTATATACCCTATCTGTGATGCTGACCTATATACCCTATCTGTAATGCTGATCTATATACCCTATCTGCGATGGTGACCTATATACCCTATCTGTAATGCTGACCTATATATCCTATGTGTAATGCTGACCTATATACCCTATCTGTAATGCTGACCTATATACCCTATGTGTAATGCTGACCTATAGACCCTATCTGTGGTGCTGATCTATATACCCTATCTGTGATGCTGACTTATATACCCTATCTGTGATGCTGACCTATATACCCTATCTTTAATGCTGATCTATATACCCTATATGTGATGCTGATCTATATACCGTATCTGTAATGCTGACCTATATACCCTGATCTATGAGGCTGAGCTATATACTCTGTCCTGTGATGCTGAGCTGTATACTCTGTCCTGTGATTCTGGGGCTGTATACTCTGTCCTGTGATGCTGAGCTGTATACTACTGACACTATGGGTGGAAGCAAGTGGAATACAGGGGACGGAGTGGGTGGATTCTATAAGGGGTGGGGCTTATGAGAAGTGGGCAGAGTCAAAAAGGAAGGTGGGGTCCGGGGCCCCCCCATCCTAAAATTTCACCAGCCGCCACTGATCACATTCCTTCTATTCTCAGCTTCATAAGTGTTGGGGGGAGAAGAAGCAGCAGAACACTGAGCTTCCCAGTGAATGGCTGTGCAGTGGGGGCGTGTCAGGACAAATCTGATCATTGGAGGAGAGTACACTGAGTTCACAGCATAGCTAGAGAATGGACCACTGTGTGCTCTCCTGCTTATTGTGGTCAGTTTTTAGTAGGAAAGCAGAGGGACTGGCAGGAACACCAGGGATTTCACATGAGGGAAGCTATACAATACATGGCACAGCAGGCACATATCAGGAATATGAAGTGTTGGGGTAACAAACGCTTTAACTCTGGCTACCTGCAACTGCCTTTGGCTGAGATACAAGCTCTATGGAAAGCCTGCAGAAACTCAGTGTTGTCTGTTGCATGGCGAAAATAATGCTGGGTATCAATGACATCTGAGATCATGCCTAAAATCGCTGGTAACATGCCAATCCTACTGCATGTGTGTGCAGTACTGTGTCATTACTTGGCATGTCACACCACCAGTGTTTCTTTATACCACCACTGAGGACTGCCATTTTGTTAATGATTAATCTAGAGAACTGCACACACTTACATAGTTCAGGATCAGCTAATGTCAGGCTTAGAGGATATGTGAAAGGGTTGTAGTACAATCTATGAAGAAGCAGGAGATTTACCAGTTCGGACGATCCTAGCAGACATTTTTCTCATCAGACTCTCCACCTCAATTGAGAACTGAGAATCAGTTCTACAGCTAGAAGATAGTAGAGTTGGTTAGTTGCCAGTGGTAGAGTTTTTCCAGCAAGTCAGAGTTTGCTGGAAACTTATTATCACCACCAAGGGTAGCCCTGAGCACTCCAAAGATCACATTGAATACCCAATTGCAGCCCACAAAGCTTCTATTTCACACCCTGGTTATCTCTCACCTCGACTACTGCAACTCCCTCCTCATTGAATTACCTTTACATAGACTATCCCCCCCCCCCCCCCCCCCCTTCAGTCCATTATGAATGTTGCTGCCAGACTCATCCACCTTACCAACCGCTCAGTGTCTGCTACCCCTCTCTGTTCATCCCTCCATTGGCTTCAGATCACCTAACAAATTAAATTCTAAATACTAACAACTTACAAAGCCATTCACAGTTCTTCTCCCAGCTACATCACTAACCTGGTCTCAAAATACCAACCAAATCATCCTCTTTGTTCCTCCCTAGACCTCCTGCTCTGTAGCTCCCTCTTCATCTCCTCCAATGCTCGCCTCTAGCAATTTTCCTCAGCCTCACCCATCCTATGGAACTCCCTACCCCAATCTGTCTGATTTATCTCCTACTCTGTTTGCTTTTAGACGATCCCTGAAAACCCTCCTCTTCAGAGAAGCCTATTCTGCCCACACCTAACAACTGTATTTTCATTTTCTCTATTAGATCATCCCCCACAGTTTATAGCTTTTGTATCACTTGACCCTCCCTTCTAGATTGTAAGCTCTAATGAGCAGGGCCCTCTGATCCCTCCTGTATTGAATTGTATTGTAACTGTACTGTCTGCCCTCATGTTGTAAAGCGCTGCGCAAACTGTTGGCACTATATAAATCCTGTTTATTAATAATAATAACATAGGGCTGTTTATTATTGCCTTCCAAAAAAAGGTAATATGTACCAGGTTTTGATGACCCTTTTGAATAAGATTGAATTACAGTGATACTAAAGTCTTGGTTTTTTTTTTTTTCTTTAAAAATAACAAACATGTTATACTTACCTCCTCTGTGCAGTTGGTTTTTCACAGAGCAGCCCCGATCCTCCGCTTCTCGGATCCCTGGCTGGAGCTCCTGGCCCCTCCCTCCTGTTGAGTGCCCCCACAACAAGCAGCTTACTATGGGGTCACCTGAGCCGAGCCACAGCTCCCTGTATCCATTCAGACACGGAGCCGCTCCCTCTCTCTCCTGATTAGCTATCTGACTTTGTCCCGGTCAGCCGAGGAACTCATGCACATCACTGGATCTAGATGGGGCTCAGGTAAGTATAAGACCCCTTTCACACTGATGAGTTTTTCAGGCGCTTTTGGGCTAAAAATAACGCCTGTAAAGTGCCTGAAAAACGGCTCCCCTGCAGTCTCAGTGTGAAAGCCGGAGGGCTTCCACACTGAGGCGATGCGCTGGCGGGACGTTAAGAAAACTCCTGCAGGCAGAATCTTTGGAGTGGTGAAGCCGCTCCTGCCCATTGAAATGAGTGGGCACCGCTGCTGAACCGCCAGCAAAGCGCCGCTGCAGCGGCACTTTGTGGGTCGTTTTAACCCTTTTTCGGCCGCTAGCAGGGGTTAAAAGTGACCCACTAGCGGCCAAAAAACCCCCGCTAAAAATAGCGGCGCTTTACCGCCGACGACACCAGTGTGAAAGGGGCCTTAGGGCAGCTGAGGGGGGCTGCTACACACAGAACCCTTTTTTTCTTAATGCATAGAATGCATTAAAGGGTTTGTAAAGGTTTGTGTTTTTTCACCTTAATGCATATTAATGCAAAACACCTGGCAATGACGGCTCCCCCCCCCCCCCCCGCTTACTTACCTGAGCCTGTTCATCTGCTGTGCGCGTCCCCCGGCGTCCTCTTCTCCACGGAGTCTGGCTGTTGATTGGATACATAGGAAACATTGATAGCAGCGCAGCCATTGACGCGCTCGCCGGGGGGCGGGACCGAGATATACACTCTGTGTCTATGGATGCAGCATGTATGACAGGGATGGCGCCCGCAATCTAACCCCCTCGGGATAGAGCTTCCCAGAGGGAGGTTAGCTATTGCGGGGAGGAGCCGAGACAGCCGCCAAGGTACCCCAGAACAGGATATTCAGGGCCACTCTGTTCAAAACGAACTGCACAGTGGAGGCAAGTATAACATGTTTGTTATTTAAAAAAAAAAAAACGACCCCATACAACCCCTTTAACCACTTCACATCTGCGCTATGGCCGAATGACGGCCACAGCGCGGACCTGAATTCCCGGGAGGCCGTCATATGACGGCCTCCCCTGTGCACGTGCACAGCTGGGCGCACGCCGAGCACGCTGTGATCACCGAGTCACTGAGACTCGGGTGATCACCGATCCCGGCCCCTTACCATGTGATCAGCTGTCAGTCAATGACAGCTGATCACATGATGTAAACAAAAGATCAGTAATCGTTTTTTTTTTCTACTCACGCTGACAGCGTGAGTAGAAAAAAAAGCCGATCACCGGCTCGGATGTGACGGTCATCGGTCCCCAAGTGGAAGAGGCACATCTGCCTCATCAGTGCCACCTAATCGTGCCACCTAACACTGCCCACAAGTGCCACCTATCAATGCCCACAAGTGCCACCTATCAATGCCCACCTGTAGTGCCAATCAGTGCCACCTAGCAGTGCTGCCCATCACTGCCACCCATCAGTGCCCATCACTGCCACCCGTCAGTGCCCATCACTGCCGCCTCATCAGCGTACATCAATAAAGGAGAAAAATGACCTGTTTTAAATTTTTTATAACAAAATATTTAAAAAAAAATTTTTTTTTTAAATTCAGTTTTTTACATTTTTTTACCAAAAAGTAAAAACTGCAGAGGTGATCAAATACCACCAAAAGAAAGCTCTATTTGTGGTGAAAAAATGATAAAAATTTCATTTGGGTACCGTGTTGTATGACCGCGCAATTGTCATTCAAAGTGCGTCAGCGCTGAAAGATGAAAATTGGTCTGGATAGGAGGGGGGTTTAAGTGCCCAGTAAGCAAGTGGTTAAGATAAAAAAAGCCTTCTGCCTTTACAACCACTTTAATGTTTTAAAAAGATAAATGGAATGTGAATATACTATTTGGGTGCGTCTTATCTCAGTGGAAGTCCATGATCGGAGTCCTGTAGACTTAAGAACAAAATACTGACTGGGTGGCTTATCCTAAAATTGATTTCCTGATAGTATTTGATTGCCGATGTGCTGGTTGCCACATCTGGAGAGAGAACCTACATACCTTTAGGCCTCATGTACACTGCTGCTGGTAAACAGACGTTTAGGAGCAGTTGGCAGTTTTTTTCCCTGAACTCTCCTCCATGTTATCTTATCTGTCCATGTACACTTTACAGTCGTTTCTAGGCAGTTGAGTTTAGAGGCTTTTTTTGGAACGCAAAAAAATGCATTCAGAAGCTGAGTTTACAGGCATTTCAAGTGCCAATCGCTTCTAAGCGCAGTTACTCGCATTTAGCTGCGTTTTGTTTACAGGCGTTTTTCATTTATTTCTTTATTTTTTAAAAACGCTTTTTTAAAAATGCAAAACGCCACTAAACGCGACATGTAAACGCGGCATGTAAACGCGGCATGTAAAAGCGACAAAACGGACGTTTTAAACGTGGGTTACTATCTGTCAAGTTAGGAGAGGTTGTAAAAATGTCCCGTGTACATGAAGCCTTATATTAATATATTTGTGTTTAATAATCATGTGTATGTTCGGATAAATTTTACAATGATGATGGAAAGTGAGGACTCATAAAAAAAAACAAAAAAAAAAAACATAAAATACACAATAGGTCCCTTCAAAACAAATTACCTTTAGACTAAGCCTTAATTTCCTCTACGTGTAGACATGAAACTATTGACACGTTGTGATCTCAGCCTGAATCATAGTTGTCCTCCCCAAGGTCACCCAACTCATGGGGCGCAGTGTTTCGTTGTATGGTCCAGTGCCAGGGCGCCTACGGCGTACGCACACAGACCTGCCCTGCATGGCAGCAAGCATAATGGTTTTAATATTTGTTAAAGCGAGACAGTCTGGCAGGCACGGTTGGATAAGATTGTTTATTCACCTTTTTTTTTTCCAGTTTTCTTTTTCTCTGCTAGGTGAATTGATAAGGACATTCTTGAAATTCGTGGTGATAACTTATAATACCCTTGCAATGGGGACTGCCTGTGTTAGACATAAACTCAATACAAAAGTGGTATGTTTCTTTCACACTTACAATGTATTATTTTCAACCCTTTGTCCAGTCTGGTGTGATAGATTGATCTTTTTTCAGAGATTAAAAAGCAGTTCTTGCACTGTATCAAACTATTTTAACTCAGAGCCATATGTGTGTGCAGCCTATTGCATTAGGGTGTGCACCCCAAAGCTCAAACACACACCACCGATCACTCACGATGTTCATTCAGAAAGGGAAGGGTCCGGGTTAATTTTCATATGTAACGGCCCCTTCCCCCACCCATCCTAAAACATCCCTGCAGTAACAGATTGCGGGAGAGGAAAAGAGGGAAACTGTCGGCGCTGCGGGGGGGGGGGGGGGGGGGCAGGGCAATAGGGGGAATCTGTGCTGCACAGGGTGATTAGGGTGTGCCTGGGCACATCTGGCACGCCCTGTATGCACGTCTATGCTCAGAGCCTTTACATTAAGGCTGGGTTCTTTACAGACACTGCATGTGATTCCCATGTGATTCCCACTGCATGGCTGAAAACGCATCGCATTCGCACTAAAATGGTGCAGGACCCTTTTTTTTGGTCCGCACTGGAATCAGATCGCATTGGGTGTTCACACCTATGCTAACCATTTGACAGTTTGCACTGCGTTCTGTGAACCGATCTGGGGGTGTCATTAACTTTACATTGACACCCCCAGCGGTTTGCAGATGTCAGTGTAAACCAGTGTGCGATTCAGGTGCAATGCGTGAACCGGCACTAAATCGCAGGGTTTCCCACATCGCACCAGTGTGAACCGGGACTAATAGGGATAATGATATGTTTGTTATCTTTAAAAGTGAACTTGAACACAAAAGTGAAGATTTGATGTCTTATGGGGAACATCTAGAATTGTTAATTTTACATAAGCAGTTCCCTGAAAGATTTTCCTTTTTGTCTTGATTTTCTCCTGAAATATGCATTGTGAGATCATCTAAGGCACTGCTCCCCTTGTCCCACCAGATTTGAAATGAGATATGGTGATGCCACTAATGTGTGCTGACTGTGCTGTTCTTATTGCTGGAGTGGAATCTGTACCTGATGATCTGCAGGGCAAAGATCTCCCTGCTTCTGTTTTTTTTTCCTCTGTGTACTTTTTTATTCTTCCACTTTCCTGCTGCTTCTTGAATATTCCCCCACCATTAATCAGATTACCAGTCATCACAGTATCAGCTCTGATGTGGGGAAGCGAAGCCCTGCAAATAACAAGATGGCTGTCTCCATCCAGAAGGACAGAATAAGGCATGGCAGGTCAGTAATGGGGAAAGATCCGCTACAGCGAGCCCACTGCTATTTCCTTGTTGTATGCTTGCTTTTTTACAACAGTGTATGTATGATCCTAATCTGCTCTAGATAAACGTCATAATGTTACAGTTTTGCATGACTATATAGTCATATTTCCTTATAATAAATACTCAAGAAAAAACAATCAAAGTCATTTTTTTTTCCCCTCAAGTAAACATACTCGTGTTGTATCCTCAGACTGTGAAAAAAAAAGCATTTACCCAGGTGTCTGCGAGGTCATCAAAGGCCCACCTAGCACATATTCTTGAGGAGCACATATACACTCTTAGCAACTGCTAAGAAAAGCCTTGCATTTCTAGGTTCTTGAATCCAGTTCCCACCAGGGACCAGAATATGCAGGTCCTCCTCCTGTTTAAATGGCTTTTCTCTGGTGCTCCAGAACATACTAGTCCTTTTCTCCCAGTCCCATCAGGGATCAAACAGATACTATTAGAGGGATTCTAATTTTTTATTATTTTGAAATAATCAAATTCTCTAATGCTTTAATTTTCCATCTGACCTTCACAGCCACTTTCCAGAAATCTTGGACAAACTTCATATTAGCTTCAAACGCACTTGGGTTTCTCCCATTACGTCAGTGTGTTTAAGGCTCCTTCCACATATGCTGCGGCCGCCGCTCACAGCAGGGGTCTGCTGCGCCCCTGTTCACCAATTCAGATGAGAATCAGGGCCTGAATCGGACCAGAAGACGCACAGGACCCTTTCCAAATGCGGGCCATGGGCGTCCCGGAGATGTGTGAACCAGCTCCATTGAGAGACGGTCACACCCGCATCCAATTCGCATATATGTGAACCTGGCCTTAGGCTTCGTTCACAGGGCCTAAAACGCATCTACAAGTGTTTTTCAATTACAGATCTGAACACAGCTGCATTGTTTTCAATGGAGCCATTCACACAGGTGGTAAACATGCACTAGATAAAAGGAAAAAAACTGAAAAAAACTGTGCATAGGAAAATGGGTGAGCAGCCAACACTCCACTGGACACAAAGTGAAACACAAATAAAAACAATAGTGTAGCACTCAAATTTTTGTGAAAAAAGGATAAATAAAACAATTGATATATGAAATAGAAAAGGGTAATAACATAACATGTTAGTCCATCTTGATTGGGTGAACCATAATGGTGTGAATAAAAGTCAACAATAGTGCGTAATTTGCAGTAATAAAACTTGAAAAGTGCTTGATCATGAAGTGCAGTCAAGGGAAGTAAGGTTGGCATGTTTACCAGATAAGGTGGACGCATGTACCGTATAGCACATGGGTCAAACGGCATGGTGAGGGATTAGCCTCAATGAAGTAATCTGTGGATGGAGCTTTAGGTGGAAGGTAGACCCCAAGGCACAGATGATAACACTTCAAACAAACGAACTCCAAAGTATGCAGCAGATGTTAAATTATCCCATTAGCATTGGACATGGAAGACAAATAAATCCACATACTGTAGTGTAATTCCGTAAGATCTTTTATTTTAAAAAAAGAGGGGTTCACACTTACAGGATTTCAGCTAAAACAAACTTCTTCTTTAGGAGGTAAAAAGCAATTGCCGCGAACGTCCTCCAGCGCGTTTCGTCCCACCGGACATCATAAACATGCAGATCTGTAACACAGAATGCAAAAATCTGCATCTAAGAACATGCGCTTTACATGCTTAAGCGTATAAGTGTATGTATACATGTTTGTAAGCACATAAATTGATTCTAAACAAAGGTGAAAAATAATTGATCATTATGTACACATACATGTCTTTAAGCATATAAACATATTTATACACGAGTATTTTACTGATCATTACGCATTAACTTTTCTTCTAGAAAACACGTGTGTAATAACATCAGTGAAATTTTCATGGCCATGTGAATGAAACCTTAATGGGAGTTTTTTAAATCTATCTGAAGTTCATCTTTAACCACCTCATGCCCGCCGGCCGTCAAATGACGGCCAAGTGGCGCAGCTCTCGTTCTGGGAGGCCATCATATGACGTCCTCCCAGAACGACCGCTCATCGCGGCGATCAGTGGTGCAGTGTGTCAGTCAGACACTGACGGAGGCTCTTTACCACATGATCAGCTGTGTCCAATCACGGCTGATCACTATGTAAACAGGAAGAGCCGTTGATCGGCTTTTCCTCACTCGCGTCTCACAGACGCGAGTAGAGGAGAGCCGATCGGCTGCTCTCCTGACAGGGGGGTCTGTGCTGATTGTTTATCAGCATAGCCACCCCTCTGATGCCCACCCGGGACTAACAGAATGCCACCAGGACCACCAGGGATTGTCACCACCCTGGACCACCAGGTATGCCACCCTAGACCACCATGGAAATGCCAATCAGTGCCCAGGCAGCTGCCAATCAGTGTCCATCCCCAATGCCTGCCAGTGCCATCAGTGATGCCTATCAATGCCATCTATCAGTGCCGCATATCAGTGCCATGTATCAGTGCCCAGCAGTGCTGCCTATCAGTGCCACCCATAAGTACCCATCAGGGCAGCCTTTCAGTGCCACCCATGAGTGCCCATCAGTGCCGCCTATCAATGCCCATCAGTGCCGCCTACCAGTGCCCATCAGTGCCGCCTATCAGTGCCCATCCTCAGTGCCCAGCAGTGCACCTCATTGGTGCCACCTCATCGGTGCTGCCTTATCAGTGCCCGTCAGTGCCACCTTATCAGTGCCCATAAGTGAAGGAGAAAACTTACTTATTTACAAAATTTTATAACAGAAACAAAAGAAAAACTTTTTTTTTTTTAATTTTCGGTCTTTTTTAAAATGGTTTAGCAAAAAAAAAAAAACTCAGAGGTGATCAAATACTACCAAAAGAAAGCTCTATTTGTGGGAACAAAATGATCAAAACTATGCTTGGGTACAGTGTTGGATGACCGCGCAATTTTCATTTAAACAGCGACAGCGCTGAAAGCTGAAAATTGGCCTGGGCAGGAAGGGGGTGTAAGTGCCCTGTATTGAGGTGGTTAAAGTGTAGGTTTAGATTAAACTTCTGTGTGGAAGAATTAGAACCCTTGTCAGGTTTTCACTGCTATCTGGGGGTTCTCCTAACAAACCTCCAGATAACTGTAAAACTTTAAAGGGGTTTTTATTTTTTCCCCACTCCATGTAAAACTGAAACACCACTTTTTTGTCTTGACATACACTTTGAATTACGAACAAGCCAGAGCAGACAATTTGATGCTTTGGGCGATGTTCTTTTCGGAATCCTTGGGTCCTGCCATTCATGTGGATGTTATGTGACAAATACCACCTACTTGAACATTGTTGTTGACCAAGTACACCCCTTCATGGAAACAGTATTCGCTAATGGCAGTGGCCTCTTTCAGCAGGATAATGTGCCCTTCCACACTGCAAAAATGGTTCAACAGCGGTTTTAGGAAAACAACAATGAGTCTGAGGTGTTGACTTGGCCTGCAAATTCTCCAAAAGTCAATCCAATCGAGCATCTGTGAGATTGGCTGGAAAAAAAACAAGGCCTCACCTTGCAACTTACAGGACTTAAAGTATTTGCTACTGATGGCTTGGTGCCAGATAACACAGCATACCTTCAGAGGTCCAGTATTGCCCATGCCTTGGCACTAACGTAGGAAAAGAAACTGTAAGCGCAGAGATGGGGTGACTGTAAACATATGATAGTGAACCAATAGTATAATAATACAAGTCTATTAGTCCCTAAAGGATCAGTTATTAAAATGATGGTGGCCACAGGACTGCCTAAACGGATCCCCTGCCATCTCCCAGATGCCAGGATGACGGTCTCGGACGCCTGGAGAGTTACCACCTTCATCACACAGATGAGCTTGATATTTATTCCCATCTTGTGAGTGTTATATATAATCTGTGATTACAACATTGCTTTAATACTACACTGAGGTGGCGCTTCCTGTGTTTTCCCCTCCTCCATGCCTTGGCAGGTAAGGGCCTTTTTGACAGCAAAAGGGGAACCAGCTTAATATTAGGTGGGTGGTCATAAAGTTATAGCTAATCTGTGAATATCACCAGCACAACATGGATCTCCAAAATAGCATCCAAAAACTTGTTTAACCGCTTGCCGACCAGCCGCCGCAGTTATACTGCGGCAACATGGCTCGGCTGCGCGAATCGCCGTCATGTTACGTCGCTTCCAGATTTGGCCACTAGGTGCGCGCACCCCCTGCTTGCCCACGGAGCCGATGCGAGTGCCTGGCGGTCGCGATCACCGCCGGGCCCCCGCGATCGCTCGGGGCACACCGAGACTGAGATCTGTGTGTGTAAACACAAAGTTTCCGGTTCTCTGAGGGGAGAACAGACAGATCGTCTGTTCATACAGAGTATGAACAGCGATCTGTCATCTCCCCTACACAGTCCCCTCCCCCCTTCAGTTAGAACACACACATAGGGAACACACTTAACCCCTTGATCGCCTCCTAGTGTTAACCCCTTCCCTTCCAGTGACATTTTTACAGTAATCAATGCATTTTTATAGCACTGATCGCTGTGTAAATGCCAATGGTCCCAAAAATGTGTCAAAATTGTCCCACGTGTCCGCCATAATGTCGAAATCCCAATAAAGATCGCAGATCGCCGCCAGTACTAGTAAAAAAAAAAGAAAAATTATAATAAAAATGCCATAAAACTATCCCCTATTTTGTAGACGCTATAACTTTTGCACAAACCAATCAATAATCGCTTATTGCGATATTTTTTACCAAAAAAAAATATGTAGAAGAATACATATCGGCCTAAACTGAGGGATAAAAAAGTTTTTTTATATATTTTTGGAGGGTATTTATTATAGCAAAAAGTAAAAAATATTGCGTTTTTTTTTCAAAATTGTCGCTCTTTTTTTGTTGTTTAAAAATAAAAATCGCAGAGGTGATTAAATACCACCAAAAGAAAGCTCTATTTGTGAGGAAAAAAGGATGTCAATTTTGTTTGGGTGCAACGTTGCACGACTGCACAATTGTCAGTTAAAGAAACTGTGCCAAATCGCAAAAAGTGCTCTGGTCAGGAAGGAGGTAAAATCTTCCGGGGCTGAAGCGGTTAAAGCGATCATATCACAGAAGTGAATTGTAATTACTTTATTGTACATTATTTTGAAGATCCATGTGTGTTGGCAATTGATACCGGTTCCCAGCTGATAGTTGCTACAGCACCCACTTGCTTCAAGCCATCTCCAGGAATGTGTGCAATGGAAATA
The DNA here is from genome assembly GCA_037952835.1 of Lithobates septentrionalis. Lineage (NCBI taxonomy): Eukaryota > Metazoa > Chordata > Amphibia > Anura > Ranidae > Lithobates > Lithobates septentrionalis. The sequence goes on along the minus strand of JBBDGP010003457.1, from coordinate 1,035,754 downwards.
TTCTACTAGACATCCTCTTCCAGGTGCAGGGTTTTTGGCTGTTTTGGATGACATATTTCCCCCGCAGGTACACGGGAGTGGTACACCGCCTGTCCGTTTTCATCCAATCCGATCCGCCAGACGGATGGAAAATAGGACCACCATCTGCCTGGATTTAGTGGAGCGGATTAAATCGGATGTCAGCGGACATGTCACCACTGATATGCGTCGCTCCATAGAGATGCACGGAGCGTCCGTGTCAAAACTGACAGACGGACCTGAACAGTCCGCATGTGTGAAAGGGGCCTAAGAAGCCTTTATTGCAGAAGAGACATAGCGGGGTAGATTTACTAAAACTGGTGCACACAGAAACTGGCGCAGCTGTGCATAGTAACCAATCAGCTTCTTGCTTCAGCTGGTTCAATTAAGCTTTGACAATAAGCCCAGGTTCACATTGAGGGCGGGTTTACTCGCACAATTTCAAACCGGCAATGCAGTCCGACTTTAGGGGCGATTTGACAGACATCTGTGCGGGTTCATGCACAGATGTCTATTCAAAACGCCCCCGAAGTCGCCAAAAGTAGTACAGGAACTACTTTTGGGAATCAGTGCGACGCCGCAAGTCGGCGTCACACTAATTTGGACGGTGCCGTTGCCGGCAATAGCCGGCGATTTGTCAAATCGCATGTCAAAACGGATAGGAACGTGGGGTAAAACCCGTAAGCTGATTGGTTACCTTGCATAGCTGCCCCAGATTCTGAATGCACCAGTTTTAGTAAATTTCCGCAGCAATTTCCTGTTTTTTAGGCCACAGATTTGCATCAGAAAACATTACCTTGCTGTGATTATGTCCACTCGATAAGCTGTCCAGCATATGAGCACAAAAATGTTTTTATTTTGTTCCATGCCTCCGCATTGACTATTGGTAACAATTTTTCTGTATTTTTCTATCCTTTTTCCATGATGTGATCCAACAGTTCCCTACCAAGATTTTCTTTCCTTATCTCCCTATGTATGTAAAGAACCACCTTGAGTCAACGGCTTCTCATGTTTTTGCCTGTTGTTCCTTGTTTTATCTCACTGGCAACCAGCCTCTCAAGATATTAATCAGTGATACTGGAGGTATATCCGCTTTGTTTCAAGAGAAAAGAAAACTAAAATCAATATTTCACATACATACCACTACAACAAAAATCTCTTATCTCGACCACTCTGCTGCAGAATGAAATAAAAAGTGGATATTAATAATCACCTATTAACCTGTCACTTCTTCAGTTGAGTAAATTTTTTGGTTAAGTGGGCAAGGCAAGGCTTAAGAGCTTTTGTTGTCAAGACTAACAATGTCAGGGTTATATTTTAATCCTTGTGCAATAATTGTTTTTTTTTTTTTTCAAATTATTTTGCTATCCATGTACTAAAATGTGTAGTTGCAATTTCAAAAGATAGTAAAATTTAGCAATAGCTCAACAGTTTGTATATGGGGCGAGCACAATGCCATCCTGTTCCTACCCAGCGGAGAAACATTAATGGGCCATCATAGAAATAAATGCTAAATATATAAATATATTGTAAAAAAAATTGTAAACATATAACATATTCACAAAATTCATAAAATGCTTAATACTTCATACAAAAAATAAAATAAACGGTAATAATACTAAATTCATGAAGTCCATGTGCTGTTATTTGTAGCAACAAAAAAAAAAAAAGAGAAAAAAGAAGATGAGAAAAAAGTCCCAATCTGAATAATGATACGTTTAAGAAAATCACAGTTCTCCTAAATTCCTTGTGCTTCTGGTGATCACCCAACAGTACTCGATCCAAAACAAATCCAGCACATGAACTTTATGAATTTGGGATTGTTACTGTTTAATTTAATTTTTCTTTTATGGGTTATTAAGCATATTATGAATTTTGGGAATATTTTATATATTTACATATTTTGACACTATATTTATATATTTATAATTTTATTCTTTGATTTGTTTATGAATATGAGGCATTTATATGCACTTCAAATGACAGCACAACACACTTCACCCCCATTTTTTTCATAGTTTAGTATTATTATGTGTAATACAGTAAGTGCAACTGTCTGAGTTGTTAAGAATTGGCATACTTCAAGGCAGTGGCTACTGGTGGTACTTTTTTTTGGGGGGCTGGAAACAGTACCACCCCAACCCCGACCCGGTTGGTCGGTCGGGTGGGTCTGGTGCACTTACCCCATCTATGGTGGGCAGCGCTTCTCCCGGCCTTCACCAACGGCTACCGTTGCTCAGCGGCGGTGACGGCTTTCCCCTCCCCTGCTCTTCACGGGAATCGCAGCGGCTTCTGTTTCCTCCCTCCTCCTCGGCGGACAATTGGGACTTTTCTCTTTTCGGCCAATCGGAAAACGAGTCTCAGACCTACTTCTGATTGGCCATATTGAGGATCAGTGTCTCAATAGCGAATATTCATTCGCTGTTGTAACACCTGCGTGGGCTCCTGGCGCAATGCTCTGCGCCCCAAGTCCACCCTATTTTGAAGCCTATTAGAGCCTCTGGCTCTAATCAGGTGCTTAAAAAAAAACACCCCCGCCACTGTAATTCATGTGCCCAGCGTCCTGAAAGGGGCCGGAGGCATGAATGGGGGGTGATGGAGTTCTGTCAAAATAGCGGCCTTGGATAGAGCAGGGGGGTGGCGGACGTGGATAGAGGAGGCGGTGCTCGGGCGCCTCTGATGGACGGGCCGCCACTGGTTTGAGGGAGATTAACACTAAGTGCAGGAATAGTCTTTTATACTTTCTGATAGAAATAACTGAACATCATTGTTCTTTATGAATTTAGCTCAAGAGTCAATATCCAGTAAACATCCATGAAGGATTTGAAAACATGGATGGGAGGAGCATTGATCCTTTGATGTTGATGTAGATGAGGAGATATAAAGTAATTGTTAAATACAACATCAAAAACGGCTAAAATTTTTCCCCAACTAAAATTATGTATAAAAGAAATTGTCCATTTTTGGTTAAAAAAACACAAAACTTTTGGGTTTAAGTATCTAGATTTGTCTCACTATGTTGACAGTACTGTGGCAGATTTTTCACTTAGGCCCCTTTCACACTGGAGCAGTTTTCAGGCAGTATTGCGCTAAAAATACCGCCTGAAAACCGCCCCTAAACAGCCTCCGCTGTTTGTTCAGTGTGACAGCCCGAGGGCTTTCACACTGAAGCGGTGCGCAGGCAGGGCGGTGAAAAAAGTCCTGCAAACCGCTTTTTTGGAGCGGGGAAGGAGCGGTGTATTCACCGCTCCTTCCCCGCTCCTGCCCATTGAAATCAATGGGACAACGCGGCTGTACGAGGGATTTTAACCCTTTTCCGGCCGCCAGCGGGGGGTAAAACCGCACCGCTAGCGACCGAATACCGCTGCAAGAACGACGGTACAGCAGCGCTAAAAATAGCGCTGTTGTACCGCCGACGCCCCCACCGCCCCAGTGTGAAAGGGGCCTTAGAGCCCTTGCACACTGGGGCGGTTTGCAGGCGCTATTGCGCTAATAATAGCGCCTGCAAACCGCCCCGAAAGTGCCGCTGCTTTCATTCCAGTGTGAAAGCCCCGAGGGCTTGCACACTGGAGCGATGCGCTGGCAGGACGGTAAAAAAAGTCCTGCCAGCAGCATCTTCGGAGCGGTGAAGGAGCGGTGTGTATACCGCTCCTTTACCGCTCCTGCCCATTGAAATCAATGGGACAGCGCGGCTATGCCTCTGCAGAGGCGCTTTGCGGTGGTATTTAACCCTTTCTCGGCCGCTAACGGGGGGTAAAACCGCCCCGCTAGCGGCCACATACCGACGGTAAAACGCCGCTAATAATAGCGGCGTTTTACCGCCGACGCCGCCCCAGTGTGCAAGGGCTCTTACAGTTTTTGGAGGACTAGGTAATGATAGCACTGACTAGGGTTCCCAAACTTGAATACATTTTACCTTTTCTTGCTCTTTTATCCACAATTTTACTCTTACATACAGGTAGTTAAATGATTTTTGAAGATGTTTGTGATCATTTCTGCTGATAACGAAGAATGAACAAATCTAATTTACCAGGAGTTTGGCAAATCCATAAAAACATTTATCATCTGTTAATTCCACCGTGAACCTCACTGAAGTCGGTGGGAGTAGAATTTTTAATGAGCAATTGTAGACACTGCTGGCCAAGCTATTGCCAAACAAATAGCACGGGGAGCTGGGCACTTCTGTGGGCAACCTGTGCCAATGCCAAAAAAAAAAATACAGTGGGTTACGACCTTTTATATGGCTTTATTTATTTTATTTATTTCAGGTACTTATATAGCGCTGTCAATTTACGCAGCGCTTTACATATACATTGTACATTCACATCAGTCTTTACCCTCAAGGAGCTTACAATCTAAGGTCCCTAACTTACATTCATACATACTAGGGACAATTTAGACAGGATCCAATTAACCTACCAGCATGTCTTTGGAGTGTGGAAGGAAACCGGAGTACCCGGAGAAAACCCACGCAGGCACAGGGAGAACATGCAAACTCCAGGCAGGTAGTGTCACGGTTGGGATTCGAACCAGTGACCCTTCTTACTGCTAGGCGAAAGTGCTAACCACTACACCACTGTGCCGCCCAACTTCAAATGAACCACAGAGAAGACATACATTTAAATTACAGGTTTAGGTGATGCCCTAAAGCCCAGCTCTGGCCACAACAAAATAAATACCTATGCAGTCAGGCCCCCTGGCACTCAAAGGGTTAAATGTTGATTAAGTCTAGAGGGTTGCAGAAGAGACTCTATTACAGGTACTTACTTTCCCCCTCACTGCAATAGGCTCCTTCAATCTGCTCTTGACTGCTCCCCTACAGGCTCCTCTCTAAGCCGCTGTCGGTCATGGTCAAAAACTCATCCCCTCCACATACAATGCAGGGCTATTAGTTCTGTAGGTTGAGGGCGGGCACACAAGACAATGTAGCCCACCACTACAATCCACAGCACAGCTTTAACAGATCTCTCCTTATACAGATTTTGAGCTTTCCCTATCCTCCCTCTAAAGCCACATGCACACGGGGCGGACTTTTCGACCGGACTGGTCCGACGGACTTTCCGACGGACTTTCGACGGACTTTTCGACGGACTTCCGATGGACTTTTTAACGAACTGACTTGCCTACACACGATCACACCAAAGTCCGACGGATTCGTACGTGATGACGTACACCGGACTAAAATAAGGAAGTTCATAGCCAGTAGCCAATAGCTGCCCTAGCGTCGGTTTTTGTCCGTCGGACTAGCACACAGACGAGCAGATTTCTGGGTCCGGCGGAGTTATGACGTAAAGATTTGAAGCATGTTCCAAATCTAAAGTCCGTTAGACTTTCGACATAAAAAGTCAGCTGAAGGTCCGATGAAGTCCACACACGATCGGATTGTCCGCCGGACTCGGAGAAAACTCCGCTCGTGTGTACTCTGCATAACAGTAGCAACATACACTGACAATACTCTTTAATGGTGAAGGGGCTGAGTTTTCCAATTCCCTCTATTATTGGCCTTCTAAGCCTGCTGACCATTGTTTAAAAAGCCATATAGTGCATTATAGTTTTTCTGCAATGCAATATTTTTATCGAATTTTGAAAAAGCTTCCAAAAACACCTGAGTACCTCAGGCACATTGTCTTAAATACATATAAGTGTAACACAAAGAATTACAAGGTCCAAATAGACAAACATAGCAATGCAAAGAGGCTTGTCAGCCTTGTAAATTGTAATATACAGTGTTTGAGTAACTGCAGCAAAAGCAGAAGTGGTGACAGATTATAATGTTAACATTAAATCAGGACTGAGGTCAGGAGCAAAACAAAAATTCCTATCTACACAACACCTTAGCCTGAGCCAAATCCTAACCTGACATGCAGGAAAGGTGTGAGCTGTATAGGACCACACTGGGGCGGATGAACAAGGACTTATGATTGTTGGAAGCGTGTTATTGGTCCTATTTTAACAACTTGCTCTTAACCTTTATCTTTTACATAATTTTACATGTTACGCCAGTGTTTAGGGTTTAACACGGTGCCAAGTGAATCACCCAGGACTAGTAGTTCTTCATGAAACATCAGTGCAGTGATTACCAGACACAAAGTCCATTCACACTTTCACCAGCTCACCAACTGAAAGTAGAGACCTGCAGGAGCCTGGCATTGCACCCATGATCCATGCGGGTTGCATTGCATTGCAGGCTACTAAGCATGAAAAATATGAATGCACATTTATTTTCCTGCAAAAATATGTGCAGTTTTTTTTTAAGGTGGGCTTAGCTTTTAAGGAGATACTGTGCCTGCCTGTGACCAGCATAAAACCAGATACCCATAGAGGTGAGAGAAGTGCCATTTTCATCCAGAGCTGAGAAAAATTTAATGTCTAATGGAACAGAGAAGACATCAACAAGCTAGAGCAGAAGAGCTTCAGTAAGATGGTTCATGAAGGTAAAAACTGTGTACTTTGCCATTATTGATCTCTTTCTAAGTCCAGTTGCCTTGAGACTTGATCAAGTGTGAAGGTCAAGATAGTAAGCAACATATCTGCCTAATGGCCATAAAACAGCAAGTGATACCAACCCAGAGAAGTGTCAGATAGACTCAACATTTGTAGATTTTTCAGAATGTTGGTGAGCCTCTGTAGGTTCAGGTTCACTTCATTTTTTTCCTAAAGAGGTCTCCCTACAGGTTTTGGTCCTTTCACTTTATAATATTTCCAAGAGTTCCATGAGGCCATGCGGGGAACACTGTACACATTTCTTTGCCGACTGCAAATGTCCCGGGAAATGAGCAAAATTAAAATTTCCCATGTTTGCTTCAATGAATTTTTATTTAAACGTAACAGACCTAAAATTCATTCACTCGTAGAAAAAAACAACATTTTGGACAACACACCCAAATTGCGGCATGCAAGACCTTCTGCCAACACACTGCAGTGCGACACATTGGTGGGAAGAGATTAAAACAATGAATTTTAGCAAAATGCACAACAGTGCTTCTGGTGTTAAAAAGCCCTAAAGCTGGCCATAGATAGTTCGAACTTCGAACCATGTATGGGCAGGCTGAATGTAACCAAGTTGATCAATCTATCAACTTGGGTACAACCAGCCTGTCAGATTTTACATATGATTATCGCTAGCGGCTGTTATAGCCGCTAGCAATAATCACTGTGTTTTCCCTGGAAGGGATAGTTTTCCCTACCCCCCCCCATGCTGGAAGAACACTGAATGTAAGCTCTTAGATTGTAAGCTCTAAGGAGCAGGGCCCTCTGATTCCTACTGTATTAATGTGTATTGTATTTGTACTGTCTACCCTCAAGTTGTAAAGCCCTACCTAAACTGTTGACTAGGGCTTTTTTTCAGGGGGAACTTGGTGGAACTCAGTTCCATCACCTCTGGCTCAGACCCTTTGGTGCCTGCTCACCACAATCACTTGTAAACACAGAAGTCTGGTTTCTGTGTTTACAAGTGACAGCTCTGCACTCTGTATGTAATGCAATCCTGGTATTTAATGCCCCTTTAAGGCCCTCTATCTGTTTTTGTGAAATTTGACTGAATACACCCACTATTTGATATGATTTGGGGGGGGGGGGGGTGTAGGTTGTGGGGGCGTAGTTAAGTTCCAGCACCTATTGTTTGAGAAAAAAAGCCCTGTATATAAATCCTGTATAATAATAATAATAATAATGTGGTTGCAGAAAAGAAAATCGCTCCATCTATGGCAGGCTTTAGTTGTTTGCAGTTGTTTTGCAGTTTAACCAGTACGTCGCTGGACTTCAATGGATTATACTTTGTACCGTTTTTTAGAGCTGGTGATCGACTCTCTCGTAAAAGCATTCCTTGCGGCTAACTAGCAGCTGGATTGCTTTTACAAGCAGCGGGAGCAGACTTTCCACGGCTTTCTGGGGTTTTCCTGTCCCACCAAAAGACCCAAGCGACCCTGGTCAGAGAGCCAAACAAAGCCCAGATCGGCTTTGATCGCCTCTTGGCTTTGGTAACCTGACATCACTTCCGGTTTACCTGGATGTCAACGGCGCCATTTAACATAGTAACATAGTAGGTGAGGTTGAAAAAAGACACAAGTCCATCAAGTCCAACCTATGTGTGTGATTATGTGTCAGTATTACATTATATATCCCTGTATGTTGCGGTCATTCAGGTGCTTATCTAATAGTTTCTTGAAGCTATCAATGCTCCCCGCTGAGACCACCGCCTGTGGAAGGGAATTCCACATCCTTGCTGCTCTTACAGTAAAGAACCCTCTACGTAGTTTAAGGTTAAACCTCTTTCCTTTTAATTTTAATGAGTGGCCACGAGTCTTGTTAAACTCTCTTCTGCGAAAAAGTTTTATCCCTATTGTGGGGTCACCAGTACGGTATTTGTATATTGAAATCATATCCCCTCTCAAGCGTCTCTTCTCCAGAGAGAATAAGTTCAGTGCTCCCAACCTTTCCTCATAACTAAGATCCTCCAGACCCTTTATTTAAAAAATCTTAAAAAAGTTTTGAATGCTTTTAACGGCAGAGGAGGGATTTGGGGTCTTATAGACCCCAGATCTCTCCATAAAGAGTACCTGTCACTGACTATTACTGTCACAAGGATGTTTACATTCCTTGTGACAGCAATAAAAGTGATAAAAAATTTTTTTTAAATCAACAGTGTAAAAATGTAAATAATAAGATAAATTAATAATTTAAAAAAAAATTAACCACTTGCCGACCGCCTCACGCCTATATACGTGAGCAGAGCGGCACGGGCAGGCAAAATCACGTACCTGGAACGTGATTGCCTTCTCGCGGGCGGGGGGTCCGATCGGACCCCCCCCCCGGTGCCAGCTGCGGTCGGCATTTGGCTGGGAGAGTTGAGAGACGAGGGGGAGGCCATCCGATCGTGGCCCCCCCCTCGCGATCGCTCCCAGCCAATGAGAAACATCCCCTGCCTCTGTATAGTACACAGAGGCAGAGGATGTGATGTCATCTCTCCTCGGCTCGGGAGTTTCCGTTCCAGCGCCGAGGGGAGATGACATGTGAGTGAGTGCACAACACAAACACACACAGTAGAACATGCCAGGCACACTAAACACCCCGATCCCCCCCCCCGATCGCCCCCCGATCCCCCCCCAATCACCCCCCCCCCCCCTGTCACAAACTGACACCAAGCAGTTTTTTTTTTTTTTTTCTGATTACTGCATAGTGTCAGTTTGTGACAGTTAGCAGTGGTAGGACAGTTAGTATTACCCCCCTGTAGGTCTAGGGTACCCCCCTAACCCCCCCTAATAAAGTTTTAACCCCTTGATCACCCCCTGTCACCAGTGTCACTAAGCGATCATTTTTCTGATCGCTGTATTAGTGTCGCTGGTGACTCTAGTTAGTGAGGTAAATATATAGGTTCGCCGTCAGCGTTTTATAGCGTCAGGGACCCCCATATACTACCTAATAAATGTTTTAACCCCTTGATTGCCCCCTAGTTAACCCTTTCACCACTGATCACCGTATAACTGTTACGGGTGACGCTGGTTAGTTCGTTTATTTTTTATAGTGTCAGGGCACCCGCCGTTTATTACCGAATAAAGGTTTAGCCCCCTAATCGCCCGGCGGTGATATGCGTCGCCCCAGGCAGCGTCAGGTTAGCGCCAGTACCGCTAACCCCCACGCACGCACCGTACACCTCCCTTAGTGGTATAGTATCTGAACGGATCAATATCTGATCCGATCAGATCTATACTAGCGTCCCCAGCAGTTTAGGGTTCCCAAAAACGCAGTGTTAGCGGGATCAGCCCAGATACCTGCTAGCACCTGCGTTTTGCCCCTCCGCCCGGCCCAGCCCAGCCCACCCAAGTGCAGTATCGATCGATCACTGTCACTTACAAAAGACTAAACGCATAACTGCAGCGTTCGCAGAGTCAGGCCTGATCCCTGCGATCGCTAACAGTTTTTTTGGTAGCGTTTTGGTGAACTGGCAAGCACCAGCGGCCTAGTACACCCCGGTCGTAGTCAAACCAGCACTGCAGTAACACTTGGTGACGTGGCGAGTCCCATAAGTGCAGTTCAAGCTGGTGAGGTGGCAAGCACAAGCAGTGTCCCGCTGCCACTAAAAAGACAAACACAGGCCCGTCGTGCCCATAGTGCCCTTCCTGCTGCATTCGCCAATCCTAATTGGGAACCCACCACTTCTGCAGCGCCCGTACTTCCCCCATTCACATCCCCAACCAAATGCAGTCGGCTGCATAAGAGGCATTTTTATGTCCTCCCGAGTACCCCTACCCAACAAACCCCCCCAAAATAGATGTCGTGTCTGCAGCAAGAGCGGATATAGGCGTGACACCCGCTATTATTGTCCCTCCTGTCCTGACAATCCTGGTCTTTGCATTGGTGAATGTTTTGAACGCTACCATTCACTAGTTGAGTATTAGCGTAGGTTACAGCATTGCACAGACTAGGCACACTTTCACAGGGTCTCCCAAGATGCCATCGCATTTTGAGAGACCCGAACCTGGAACCGGTTACAGTTATAAAAGTTATAAGTTTGCAAAAAAAACACAAACAAAAATAAAAAAAAATAGTTGTTGTTTTATTGTTCTCTCTCTCTCTATTCTCTCTCTATTGTTCTGCTCTTTTTTACTGTATTCTATTCTGCAATGTTTTATTGTTATTATGTTTTATCATGTTTGCTTTTCAGATATGTAATTTTTTATACTTTACCGTTTACTGTGCTTTATTGTTAACCATTTTTTTGTCTTCAGGTACGCCATTCACGACTTTGAGTGGTTATACCAGAATGATGCCTGCAGGTTTAGGTATCATCTTGGTATCATTCTTTTCAGCCAGCGGTTGGCTTTCATGTAAAAGCAATCCTAGCGGCTAATTAGCCTCTAGACTGCTTTTACAAGCAGTGGGAGGGAATGCCCCCCCCCCCCCCACCGTCTTCCGTGTTTTTCTCTGGCTCTCCTGTCTCAACGGGGAACCTGAGAAAGCAGCCGGTGATTCAGCCAGCTGACCATAGAGCTGATCAGAGACCAGAGTGGCTCCAAACATCTCTATGGCCCAAGAAACTGGAAGCTACGAGCATTTTATGACTTAGATTTCGCCGGATGTAAACAGCGCCATCGGGAAATTGGGAAAGCATTTTATCACACCGATCTTGGTGTGGTCAGATGCTTTGAGGGCAGAGGAGAGATCTAGGGTCTAATAGACCCCAATTTTTTCAAAAAAGAGTACCTGTCACTACCTATTGCTATCATAGGGGATATTTACATTCCCTGAGATAACAATAAAAATGATTTAAAAAAAAAAATGAAAGGAACAGTTTAAAAATAAGATAAAAAAGAAAAAAAATAATAAAGAAAAAAAAAAAAAAAAGCACCCCTGTCCCCCCTGCTCTCGCGCTAAGGCGAACGCAAGCGTCGGTCTGGCATCAAATGTAAACAGCAATTGCACCATGCATGTGAGGTATCACCGCGAAGGTCAGATCGAGGGCAGTATTTTTAGCAGTTGACCCCCTCTGTAAATCTAAAGTGGTAACCTGTAAAGGCTTTTAAAGGCTTTTAAAAATGTATTAATTTTGTTGCCACTGCACGTTTGTGCGCAATTTTAAAGCATGTTATGTTTGGTATCCATGTACTCGGCTTAAGATCATCTTTTTTATTCCATCAAACATTTGGGCAATATAGTGTGTTTTAGTGCATTAAAATTTAAAAAAGTGTGTTTTTACCACAAAAAATGCGTTTGAAAAATCGCTGCGCAAATACCGTGTGAAAAAAAAAATGAAACACCCACTATTTTAATCTGTAGGGCATTTGCTTTAAAAAAATATATAATGTTTGGGGGTTCAAAGTAATTTTCTTGCAAAAAAAAATAATTTTTTCACGTAATCAAAAAGTGTCAGAAAGGGTTTTGTCTTCAAGTGGTTAGAAGAGTGGGTGATGTGTGACATAAGCTTCTAAATGTTGTGCATAAAATGCCAGGACAGTTCAAAACCCCCCCAAATGACCCCATTTTGGAAAGTAGACACCCCAAGCTATTTGCTGAGAGGCATGTCGAGTCCATGGAATATTTTATATTGTGACACAAGTTGCGGGAAAGAGACAATTTTTTTTTTTTTTTTTTTGCACAAAGTTGTCACTAAATGATATATTGCTCAAACATGCCATGGGGATATGTGAAATTACACCCCAAAATACATTCTGCTGCTTCTCCTGAGTATGGGGATACCACATGTGTGGGACTTTTTGGGAGCCTAGCCGTGCACGGGACCCCGAAAACCAAGCACCGCCTTCAGGCTTTCTAAGGGCGTAAATTTTTGATTTCACTCTTCACTGCCTATCACAGTTTCGGAGGCCATGGAATGCCCAGGTGGCACAAAACCCCCCCCCCCAAATGACCCCATTTTGGAAAGTAGACACCCCAAGCTATTTGCTGAGAGTTATAGTGAGTATTTTGCAGACCTCACGTTTTGTCACAAAGTTTTGAAAATTGAAAAAAGAAAATTTTTTTTTTTTTCTGGTCTTTCTTCATTTTCAAAAACAAATGAGAGCTGAAAAATACTCACCATGCCTCTCAGCAAATAGCTTGGGGTGTCTACTTTCCAAAATGGGGTCATTTGGGGGGGTTTTGTGCCATCTTGGCATTTTATGGCCTTCAAAACTGTGATAGGTAGTGAGGCGTGAAATCAAAAATTTATGCCCTTAGAAATCCTGAAGGCGGTGCTTGGTTTTCGGGGCCCCGTACGCGGCTAGGCTCCCAAAAAGTCCCACACATGTGGTATCCCCATACTCAGGAGAAGCAGCTGAATGTATTTTGGGGTGCAATTCCATATATGCCCATGGCCTGTGTGAGCAATATATCATTTAGTGACAACTTTTTGTAAATTTTTTTTTTTTTGTCATTATTCAATCACTTGGGACAAAAAAAATAAATATTCAATGGGTTCAACATGCCTCTCAGCAATTTCCTTGGGGTGTCTACTTTCCAAAATGGGTTCATTTGTGGGGGTTTTGTACTGCCCTGCCATTTTAGCACCTCAAGAAATGACATAGGCAGTCAAAAGTCATAAGTTTGTAGACGCTATAACTTTTGCGCAAACCAATAAATATACGCTTATTGACATTTTTTTACCAAAGACATGTGGCCGAATACATTTTGGCCTAAATGTATGACTAAAATTTAGTTTATTGGATTTTTTTATAACAAAAAGTAGAAAATATCATTTTTTTTCAAAATTTTCGGTCTTTTTCCGTTTATAGCGCAAAAAATAAAAACGGCAGAGGTGATCAAATACCATCAAAAGAAAGCTCTATTTGTGGGAAGAAAAGGACGCAAATTTCGTTTGGGTACAGCATTGCATGACCGCGCAATTGGCAGTTAAAGCGACGCAGTGCCGAATTGTAAAAAGTGCTCTGGTCAGGAAGGGGGTAAATCCTTCCGGGGCTGAAGTGGTTAAAGTGCCCCCATCCCCCTGTGCTCAATGCGCAAAGGCCGCACGCACGCAAACAGGGACCGTTTCACACAAGTGAGGCATCAGCATGAAAGTCAGACCATGGGCAGTAATTCTAGCACCAGTCCTCTTCTGTTAATCTAAAGTGGTAACCTGTAAAGACTTTTAAAGCGTCGCCTATGGATAGTAAAATGTACTTCGTTTGTTGCTGTTGCTCAGGCCTGCGCAATTTTAAAAGTGACATGTTTGGTATCTATTTACTCGCCGTAACATCATCTTGTATACTTTTCAAAAATTGAGTTATGCATTGTGTTTTCTTGCTTTAAAATTCCAAAATGTGTATTTTTTTTTTTTATTGTGTTTGAAAAACCATTGCGAAAATACTGTGTGACACTAAAAATTGCAAAACCCACCAATTTATTCTCTAAGGCCTCTGCTTTAAAAAATATAGCACAAAATACTGAGTGGTACAGAATCGGATAACATTTGGATATCTAAATGATCGTTAGTATGGATACCAAATCTTTAAAATGGTAACCTGCAGATTATTATTATCTAGCAGTTCATTTTGACGAATGTCTTTCATGCCAGCCAGGTGTCCATCATTTTTGTACCTAGAACATTGAGGGTGTTTAACTAGTCAAATTATTGGTGAAATTTTCATGGAATCTTCTACTTTTCCTACACGATGTTCCATGTATGGACATGCTTGGAGATTATTTAATTTTCCATCTTTACAAAATCATACTTGTCAGAATATCAAAGTCAAACTTTAACACCTAACCTACTATTCCAACATTAACCAGCTTGCAGAAGCAAATTAGTAGCCTGCATTTTTCTAAATATGAAAAATTCTTGTATTACCTAGACAAATACACCTAGATCAATGAGTTTACTCTGGCAAATCTCCACTACAAAGGGGACACACAATCTGAAATTGCACAAATATATCTTTCTTTTTTAAAGAGTTTAATACCTTAAGGATTTTGTGAGATCCCTATTGGCGACCTCTTCAGCACAGGGTCAAAACAAGGTCACCTGGTCAAGAGAGAAAGCAATGGTCTTTGTTCTACTTATCTCTCCTGTCCCTGGCTAACAAGACACACTTTGGAGAGGTTATGCCAGGAAAGGTGACTGCCAGTGACGGGCTTTCAGGTCACTGTTAGGTCATAGGTTAATGGCCCGCCTTGTGACAGAACAAGATTCCAGGGGCAGATTAATGGTGCAAAAAATAAACTGTCTCTCCAGGTCTCTCTTTGCGCAAGTGAAGCCATGTTATGATACATCTCAAGAGCAGCCTAGGAATGAAGTGTTCCTGGATGTATCCTGTACAGGTTTCCAGTAAGGAAAGTGGAGCCATCACAGATCAGTACATCTCATCTTAGCCGTGCCAAGAGATGGCGGGGGTGGCTGTCTTCCAGGGCGTTATCAAACAAACAGCTTTTGGCCTTCATAGAAAGGGGAACAAGAGATGACTCAGGACAGAGTATAACATCCTTCCTGTTATATGTTCTTGGAATGCACCTCAACTTAAGTACAAAAAAAGAGGCTGCGTTCAAACGAAATCCTCTTCACAGTTGTGGGAAGTGTAACATTCACCATTAGCTGACTGTTGACAAGTGGGCACCATCCAATCACTGAAAGATCTTTGTTTATGGATAATCTTGCTATAAATATGCATACTTGGATTTACTGTATGTATAAAGGAGGGAGGGTCGAAGCTGAGCCAACAACTCTATCCAAAAGGGAACAATAGAAGTTGGCCAAATAAATGAAATCAAGCTGATCATTAGTTTCTTCTGAAGCATCAGATGTCTGATTCTGGTGTTCATAGATATGATGATCATGGCTGAAATTGGTTGCCGTGGGTGGCAATCATTTAGTCTTTAAGCTGAATTAACAGTGTCCTGCTGGGATGCATAAGTAAAGAGTAATGGAAAGGGCTTTAATGCATACTCTTCCTAAAACTAATGTTACTTCATTTGTGTGCCGCCCCTGTGTGAACCGGCACTAAGGCTTTTGGTCACATGACTGACATAGCAGGGAGCCTAGAATTGCATTGTGTTAGAGTAAGAATGGATCCTAGGGTTGTAAATTACCATTTTGTTGGTTTTTTTTGTACAGATGCGTCACTGTAGCGCATAGTATTCAGGTAAATAAAAGGCAGCATATAGATGAATGTGATAGTGTTCCTCTTTTCTAAGCAATAAAAGAGGAATTAATGCGGTATGACAGTAGATGACCTTCACCTATTTATTATCTCTAGCTTTTCTTGGAAGACTGGCCTTGAACTAAGACTATTGCAAAGATTATTAGAGGAATAACGGTGACTAATATTTTCCAGGATGACCCTTGCACCTTGCACCCGCAGCTTACGTGTTTTAGGAAATAACTTCACAGTTCTTCCTTACAGAAACTCTCCACTGAGAGATTGTAGCGGCGGCCATTGCTAATGTGTCCCTCTGCAAATTCTAGCTGTCAGCTTGGCTGTAGCATCAATACTTTTAGGAGACATTGACCTGAATGTACATCAGGCGTCCTGACTTCACCAACTTTTGAAGTACAGGTTTCATCAGTGCAGGTTTGCGTTCATTTGGAGATGATAGTACTACATTTGGTGCATAGCAGATTGTCTTTTTTTTTTTCCTCTCTGTGATACGAACCCCTGGCATGGAAGACTGGAAGATTTAAAATCTGCACGCCTGCCTATGTACTGATCGGTGCATTAGTGAACATGATAAGGATTTTGTGTTATTTTTTGGTTAGTGGTGCCTGACTTTCCTGTCCCATGGTGACATGTAGAATCATTTGGCACATTGCAGATGGTCTTTATCCCAACACTCAAACCACTGACAGCTTCTTAGCAATGGCACATTCCTCGGGCTTCACTTTGTGGAATAGAGGAGATAATTCATCACTGTGCCAGTGTGCCTGGAGACAGTTAGTCGGCAAGCCAGTTCACAGTCACATACTACAATAATTGCAGCACATAGTACCACTGTATTCCACATTACTTCTGTAATCAGAGCTCATATAACATGCATCAGTTAACGAGATCCTTACAGCAAGTTAAATTGGTCCCTTAAAACAAAAATGGCAGCCTTCTTCCTTTGCACTATATTACCTGTTATTGCATGCTTCAAGTGATCAGAGCTGTGAATCTATATGTTTTCAATGTTACCTATCTGAAGCACTTTGTTGTATTTATACTTTTTATAAAAACTAAAATGGCACAAAATTTTTAGAAAACAAAAATGGCATCCGCTCAGATCAATTTATAACTGACAAAAGCAAGGTATCCATGGCCTGGGAGGTACATGGAACAATACAAAACATTTCCCAGCACATAAACCAAGTTGCATGCATATTCAAATATACATGAAGGCACACTGCCAGGGCACCTGAAAAGCGTGGCCCCTAGCTGTAGCCTAACTGAGCCCCTAAATTGGGACATATATAGCAGTGAATAAATTGAGAGCAAGTAAGTTCCTATCCTCCATAATGGTAAAATTAGGGATGCACCTATATATTGGCACATCTTCAGTCTCTCTCTCTCTTCTCCCTTCTGACATCTTCCTCAACTCTCTAAAACATGCACTAGTCAGCCCCATACTTAAAAAGCCCTCACTGGACCCATCCAATCTTAACAACCTACATCCCATCTCCTTGCTCCCCTTTTTATCCATACTCCTTGAACGTCTGGTCTACAACCGACTGGGCAACCACCTTGCTGAGAATAGCCTTCTTGATCCCCTTCAGTCTGGATTTTGTCCTCAACACTCCACAAAATCTGCTCTCCTAAAACTAACAAACGATCTACTAATGGCCAAAACCAATGGACACTATTCTGTACCCCTACTCCTGGACCTTTCTGCTGCCTTTCATACAGTTGACCACCCCTCCTCAAAAAAAAACTCCACGACTTTGGTCTCCGTGACTGTACTCTTCGATGGTTCTGTTCCTACTTATCCAACTGCACCTTTAGCATTACTTACAATTCTAATTCCTACTCTCCTATTCCTTTCTCTGTTGGAGTCCCCCAAACTTCTGCTCTTGGACCTCTCCTATTTTCAACCTACACCTCCTCCCTGGGTCAGCTGATAGCCTCCCATGGCTTCCAAAACCATCTCTACGCTGACGACACCCAAATCTATTTCTCTACCCCTCAGCTCACTCCCTCTGTCTTCTCACGTATCACTAATCTGCTAACAGATGTATCAGTCTGGATGTCACACCACTTCCTCAAACTCAATCTATCCAAACCCGAACTTATAATTTTTCCTCCCCCATTTGCCCCTTCCCCTGATCTCTCTGTCAAAATCGATGGCACAACTATAAGCCCATCCCCACATGCCAAGGTCCTAGGTGTAGTCCTGGACTCTGAACTCTCTTTTAAGCCCCACGTCCAATCACTGTCCAAATCTTGCCGCCTCAACCTCCACAACATCTCCAAAATATGCCCCTTTCTAACCAATGATACAACAAAACTCTTAATTCACTCCCTAGTCATCTCTCGCCTCGACTACTGCAACTCCCTTACATAGTAGGTGAGGTTGAAAAAAAACGCAAGTCCATCAAGTCCAACCTATGTGTGTGATTATGTGTCAGTATTACATTGTATATCCCTGTATGTTGCGGTCATTCAGGTGATTATCTAATAGTTTCTTGAAGCTATCAATGCTCCCCGCTGAGACCACCGCCTGTGGAAGGGAATTCCACATCCTTGCCGCTCTTACAGTAAAGAACCCTCTACGTAGTTTAAGGTTAAACCTCTTTTCTTCTAATTGTAATGAGTGGCCACGAGTCTTATTAAACTCTCTTCTGCGAAAAAGTTTTATCCCTATTGTGGGGTCACCAGTACAGTATTTGTAAATTGAAATCATATCCCCTCTCAAGCGTCTCTTCTCCAGAGAGAATAAGTTCAGTGCTCGCAACCTTTCCTCATAACTAAGATCCTCCAGACCCTTTATTAGCTTTGTTGCCCTTCTTTGTACTCGCTCCATTTCCAGTACATCCCTCCTGAGGACTGGTGCCCAGAACTGGACAGCATACTCCAGGTGCGGCCAGACCAGAGTCTTGTAGAGCGGGAGAATTATCGTTTTATCTCTGGAGTTGATCCCCCTTTTAATGCATGCCAATATTCTGTTTGCTTTATTAGCAGCAGCTTGGCATTGCATGCCATTGCCGAGCCTATCATCTACTAGGGCCCCCAGGTCCTTTTCCATCCTAGATTCCCCCAGAGGTTCTCCCTCCAGTGTATAGATTGCATTCATATTTTTGCCACCCAAATGCATTATTTTGCATTTTTCTACATTGAACCTCATTTGCCATGTAGTCGCCCACCCCATTATTTGTTCAGGTCTTTTTGCAAGATTTCCACATCCTGCGGAGAAGTTATTGCCCTGCTTAGCTTAGTATCGTCTGCAAATACAGAGATTGAACTGTTTATCCCATCCTCCAGGTCGTTTATGAACAAATTAAATAGGATTGGTCCCAGCACAGAACCCTGGGGAACCCCACTACCCACCCCTGACCATTCTGAGTACTCCCCATTTATCACCACCCTCTGAACACGCCCTTGTAGCCAGTTTTCAATCCATGTACTCACCCTATGGTCCATGCCAACGCACCTTATTTTGTACAGTAAACGTTTATGTGTCAAATTCTTTTGCAAAATCCAGATACACCACGTCTACGGGCCTTCCTTTATCTAGATGGCAACTCACCTCCTCATAGAAGGTTAATAGATTGGTTTGGCAAGAACGATTCTTCATGAATCCATGCTGATTACTGCTAATGACATCATTCTTATTACTAAAATCTTGTATATAGTCCCTTATCATCCCCTCCAAGAGTTTACATACTATTGATGTTAGGCTAACTGGTCTGTAATTCCCAGGGATGTTTTTTGGGCCCTTTTTAAATATTGGTGCTACATTGGCTTTTCTCCAATCAGCTGGTACCATTCCAGTCAATAGACTGTCTGTAAAAATTAGGAACAACGGTCTGGCAATCACCTGACTGAGTTCCCTAAGTACCCTCGGATGCAAGCCATCTGGTCCCGGTGATTTATTAATGTTAAGTTTCTCAAGTCTAATTTTAATTCCGTCCTCTGTTAACCATGTAGGTGCTTCCTGTGTTGTGTCATGAGGATAAACACTGCAGTTTTGGTTACTGAAGCCCCCCGATTCACTCGTGAAGACTGAGGAGAAGAATAAATTCAATACCTTTGCCATCTCCCCATCCTTTGTAACCAGATGTCCTTCCTCATTCTTTATGGGGCCAATATGGTCTGTCCTCCCTTTTTTACTGTTTACATACTTAAAGAATTTCTTGGGATTTTTTTTGCTCTCCTCCGCTATGTGTCTTTCATGTTCTATCTTAGCCGTCCTAATTGCACCCTTACATTTCTTATTGCATTCTTTATAAAGTCTGAATGCTGAGGATGATCCCTCAACCTTGTATTTTTTGAAGGCCTTCTCCTTTGCTTTTATATGCATTTTTACATTGGAGTTAAGCCATCCAGGATTTTTGTTTGCTCTTTTAAATTTATTACCCAATGGGATACATTGGCTAATGCCCTTATTTAATATGCTCTTAAAGCAAACCCATCTCTCCTCCGTATTCTTTGTTCCTAATATTTTATCCCAATTTATGCCTTTTAGCAAGGTTTGTAGTTTAGGGAAGTTGGCTCTTTTGAAATTCAGTGTCTTTGTGTTCCCCTCATGTTTCCTATTTGTGTGATTTACACTGAAACTAATTAACCTGTGATCGCTGTTACCTAAATTGCCCCGTATTTCCACATCTGTGATCAGGTCTGTATTGGCTTACCTTTACATAGTTTATCCCCCTTCAATCCATCATGAATGTTGCTGCCAGACTCATCCACCTTACCAATCGCTCTGTGTTTGCTACTCCTCTCTGTCAATCCCTCTATTGGCTGCGGCTCACCCAACATATTAAATTCAAAATACCAACAACTCCTTACAAAGCCATCCACAACTCGGCCCCCAGGCTACATCACTAGCCTAGTCCCAAAATACCAACCTACTCGTTCTCTTCATTCCTCTCAAGACCTCCTGCTCTCTAGCTCCCTCGTCACCTCCACACAAGCTCGCCTCTAGGACTTTTCCTGAGCCTCTCCAATCCTTTGGAACTCCTTACCCCAATCTGTCTGATTATCTTCTACTCTGTTAGCTTTTAGACGATCCCTGTGAACGCTTCTCTTCAGAGAAGCCTATCCTACCCACACCTAACGACTGTATTTTCATTTTCTTCATCAGCTCATCCCCCCACAGTTATTACCTTTTGTTTCATTTGACCCTCCCTTCTAGATTGTAAGCTCTAACAAGCAGAGCCCTCTGATTCCTCTTGTATTGAATTGTATTGTAACTGTACTGTCTGCCCTCATGTTGTAAAGCGCTGCGCAAACTGTATAAATCCTGTATAATAATAATTGGCTGCCAAAAATATGGTTATTGCCATTTTGCCGATAAAAAAAAGGTGCCGATAGTGGGGCTCCCAAAATTGCAAGTTTTCCACGTTTTTTACCACGCTTGTGGAGCAGTTTTTGTAGGTCATGTGACTCTAAAACCGTATCCAAAATGCAACACGGGTTCCTTTTTGATGCATTTTTGCTGTGTTTTCAATGCATTTCAATGGGGAGGTGCTTTTTTGTTGATTTTTTGTAACTGACCAAATATGCAAGAAAAATGCGGCAAGCAGCATTTTTAATACTGCAAGGGAAGCGCATT
Source organism: Lithobates septentrionalis (assembly GCA_037952835.1). Classification (NCBI taxonomy): domain Eukaryota; kingdom Metazoa; phylum Chordata; class Amphibia; order Anura; family Ranidae; genus Lithobates; species Lithobates septentrionalis. The sequence goes on along the minus strand of JBBDGP010003457.1, from coordinate 1,014,565 downwards.
TAAATTCATGATATTAATTAAAAAGTTGAATACAATACAATAATTGATAGAATATATATATATTTTCTAAAAACTGTCCTTTTCGGTTTCGGCCAAGTGCATCCTGAATTTTCGGTTTTGGCAACGGAATTTTCATTTCCATGCACCGCTAGTTAAAATGTAGTTTTACTCCAACCAGCCCCCAATTCCCCCTCAATTAATCATGTGTGAACACCTTCCAGTGTAGTATTACTTTGTGCCCAGTCTTCATGATGACACAGTCCGGGGACGGGTCCATTACCCACTTAAGGACCAGCCTCGTTTTGGATTTTAGGTGTTTACATGTTTAAAACAGTTTTTTTTGCTAGAAAATTACTTAGAACCCCCAAACATTATATATTGTTTTTTTTCTAACACCCTAGAGAATAAAATGGCGGTCATTGCAATACTTTTTTTTGCACCGTATTTGCGCAGTGGTCTTATAAGCGCACTTTTTTTGGAAAAAATTCACTTTTTTGAATAAAAAAATAAGACAACAGTAAAGTTAGCCCAATTTTTTTTTATATTGTGAAATATAATGTTACGCCAAGTAAATTGATACCCAACATGTCACGCTTCAAAATTGCGCCCGCTCATGGAATAGCGTCAAACTTTTACCCTTAAAAATCGCATAGGCGACGTTTAAAAAATTCTACAGGTTGCATGTTTTGCGTTACAGAGGAAGTCTAGGGCTAGAATTATTGCTCTCGCTCTACCGGTCGCGGCGATACCTCACATGTGTGGTTTGACCACCGTTTTCATATGCGGGCGCTACTCACGTATGCGTTCGCTTCTGCGCGCCAGCTCGTCGGGACAGGGCGCTTTAAAACTTTTATTTTTTTTAAATTATTTATTTTACTTTATTTTAATTATTTTTTCACTGTTTTAAAAAAAAAAAAATTGGATCACTTTTATTCCTATTACAAGGAATGTAAACATCCCTTGTCATAGAAAAAAGCATGACAGGTCCTCTTAAATATGAGATCGGGGGTCAAAAAGTCCTCAGATCTCATATTTAGACTAATATGCAAAAAAAAGAAAAAAAAAAAGTCGTTTAAAAAAATGACACAAAAAAAATGTGCCTTTAAGAGAAGTGGGCGGAGCCGACGTAATGACTTCGCTCCGGCCGTCCTATGGTATAGAGACGGGTGGGCGCCATCTTAGCCTCACTCGTCTCTATACTGAGGAAGAGAAAGGACCCGATCGCCTCCGCCGCTACCGAGGGCTCCTGTAAGCGGCGGAGGGCGTGGGAGAGCGGCGGATGGCACCTCTCCCGCCGCCGATAACGGTGATCTCGTGGCAAACCCACCGCAGAGACCGACAGTATCGTGTACAGAATCGTCGGCCCTAAAGATGGATACCTCGGTTGTGGCAGCAGCTGTCGTATATGACGTATATATACAGTGGCCGGTCCTTAAGTGGTTACAGACCGAACTGTGTGTGTGTAGGTAAAGTCTCAGAATTAAGGCAAATATTATCCTTTTAACTATTATTATTTTGAACTGTGCTGGGCTGCATATTTTTCATGCTGTAGTTCAGCTTTATTCACTTGCCGCCCACCAACGGTAGATTTACTGCGGACGGGCGGCACAGGCAGGCCGGACAAAGTACATTGCCACCTGTCTCTAGGGTTTGGGGGCGTGCCTGACCTGTGCTGTCATTGGCTACAACACAAGTTTGTCAGCAGGTCCCGGCCAATGATTTTTGCCCATTAACCTGCTGATCGGCCGGAGGCAATCACAACACAGCTCTGTGTCTTGTTTACAGACACAAGTTCTGGCTGGTTCTTCTCTCCCTAAACCCTTTTCATTCGGGGAGAGAAAAAAAAAACAGAACTGTGTGAGTAGAAGCAGCACATTTAACTCTTTGATTGCCCTTTAGTCAACCCTTAATTACCCTGTCACCAGTGTCATTACTACAGTATACAGTATTTATTTACTGATCACTGTATTAGTGTCACTAGCAACGTCAGATAATGTCAGTTAGTCAGTTAGTGCCCCTCCCAGCAAGGGTCAGCTAGTACCAGATTACCTGCCAGACTATCGCA